>LGRX02013794.1:15546-47522 GCA_001247695.2 Cymbomonas tetramitiformis
ACACACACACATGCATGCATACATACACACACACGCACACACACATGCATACATACAATACATGCAATCGGATGCCTCTGTTGCTTGGCACATATCACACAATGCGTGGTGGTAAGCCAGAGTGAATACTATGCATACTATGCATACATGCATACATACATATGTACATACATACATACGTACATAAACACACACACACACACATCCATACTAAGCACACGCATGCACACGCATGCACACACACATGATCAGTCCAAGGATAAACACACACATGCACACACACATGCACCCATCGATGCACACACGCACACCTCCAGGCTAGATATACATAAAGTGTGTCACTTCCAGCATACCTACATGCATACATACCTACACTATACATACATACCTACATATAGGAGTAGCTCTGCCTCGAGGCGCACGTGGAGCTAGAGTATCGGAGGAAGTGGAGGGGATGATGCGTGTGGGGTATGTGGTATCAAGCCTGTGCTATAAGTGCTGTATATAATGTATAATTTTCATCACGTGTGGATATGAAGTTTATCATTTTTATTGGTGGCCGGTGCCAGATTATTAGTATGCATTGGGTTGGTGTGATGGCCTCCACTGCGAGGGTATGCAGCATTCCGCTCACATAATAAATATATAATTTACTTCAGGCTTGGGCGGACAAAGACAAAGAAGTATGACATCCGTGATATAGTAGTAACAGTTGTTGTGGACATTGATGACCGTCATACATACATACATACATACGTACATACATACATACACACATACACCCTGAGCACACGCACGCACACGCATCACATGGCCGATGCTTCATTATCGTCGATGCTTCGATGCGCGCGCACACACACACATACATGATATATATAAAGTCAGCGCGTCACTTCCAGCATACCTACATGATTACATACCTACGCTATACATACATACCTACATATAGGAGTAGCTCTGCCTCGAGGCGCACGTGGAGCTAGAGTATTGGGGGAAGTGGAGGGAATGATGCGTGTGGGGTATGTGGTATCAAGCCTGTGTTATAAGTGTTGTATATAATGTACAATTATTCATCGCGTGTGGATATGAAGTTGATCTTTTCTTTTGGTGGCCGGTGCCACATCATTAGTATGCATTGGGTTGGTGTGTTGGCCTCCAGTGCGGGGGTCGAGCGTGCCTGTTCCATAATGGTTATTGGCATGCATTTTGATTTGAGGAAGAAGTTATACAAGTGGACGATGGAGCACTTGCTAATGGCTACGACACTGAATAGTGTATTAGTGTTAGAAAATATAAATATAGAGTATATTTTGTGGATAGAGAACTTTGTTACTTGTGTGTTATGGAAGGCGCTGAGGGCTGAGGTTGAAACTCATATTGATGTAACAATATACCGGTATATTGGTTTATGTATTTCAATGTCATTATTGATTGATTGCCACCCTTAACATATCAGGATCAATTGGTATATCAGATAAGATATCTAAATCGATCAATTCAGCTTCTAGATATATCAAAATATATTCATGTAACTTGAACCTATTGGCAACAATTAATCACTATGAATTATCAAACTTATCGGAATCGATCGATAAGTCCGCTCACAGCCGATACCATACCTTGGTATATTTCAGTCATGATAGCAGCAACAGTGGTTACTTCATCCCATGCAATTGGTATGTTCGATTGATAACACGCCGACGTGACTCAATTTAATGTATGTATGTTATTGTTTTTTGTTGAGATTATGTGGTCATAACAGGTTTCGTCAATCTTATCTATTGTATTACTACGTGACTTTTAGAACCTTGTGATTACATTGCAAGAGATGTCTGGGGTGAAGTCCTCCAAGTGCATGGGGCAATGTGCCCATTTTCATTTAAAAGGGACCCACCCACCCACCTACACACACACCATTCCCCCACTCCCACTTGAATGATCGAATCGAAATAAACTACGCCCCCCCCCTCCCCTAGATAGGGCTTTTATAACTTCCAAAATTCAAGATTCAATTGACTTTTATTCAGCAATTATTTTATATACTCGTGCGGACACCAATGGACACCAATACGATATCCTATATACCAACGGAGTTGGGGCAACCCCGTAGGCGCAACCCCCTTCCTCCCCTCCCTCCCTCATCACGCGCGCTCCCCCATCTCCCCCCGTGTCGCCCCTCCATACCCCCTCTCATCGCGCGTGCTCCACGCTCACCATCTAGCCCGAGCCTTATTTGTCCTCCCGCCCCCCACGGGCTAAATATATACTCGCTTCCCCCTTCACGTCGCGCCGGCTTCTCCGGCACTCCGCTCGGGCTCGCTCCGGCAGACTAAGGCATTCATACGACGCGTGTTCATCGGCATCGCGTGGTGCATGTCCCTTTGTGGGAGATTTGGGGGCTCCCCTTTACCCCCCTTCCCACAATGTGGGGGGGGGGGCGGGGACCTAGGTTTGCGCCGCAGGCTTTGAATCATTCATTCTCATACTGTCATTCATATTGTCAATCAGCAGCAGCAGCAAAGCGCGAATCCCAACGGACGGAAACCGCTACATGCATCGCAGCCTCCTCCATTTTTTTCCGTGAATTGACTCGTTTGCGCCACAACCGGACACGCTGGACGGCAGCAAAGAGCAAAGAAAGCGCGAATCCCAACGGACGGGAAACCAGACGCGATCGCAGCCTCCATTTTTTTCGTGAATTGACTCGTTTGCGCCACAATCGACACGTCGGACGGGCAAAGCAAAGAAGAAGAAAAAGCGGCGAATCCCAACGGACGGGAACCGTACGCGATCGCAGCCTCCATTTTTTCGTGAATTGACTCGTTTGCGCCACAACCATTAATGGCCGTGACGGCAAGAACAAAGCTACAAAAAGCGCGAATCCCAACGGACGGGGAAACCGCACGCGATCGCAGCCCTCCATTTTTTTCGTGAATTGACTCGTTTGCGCCACAACCGACACGCTGAAGATGATGAATGATGACGGACGGCGAACTTGCACGGGATCGCAGCCCTCCATTCGTCTCGTGGTTGGCTTCACTGATGCATTCGAAAATAGCATAGTGTAGAATATAATTACATAAGGCTTCATGACGAATCACGGACCTTTCGAGATCTTCATCAACTGTTTGCTATGGAGCGGTTTGTACCGTATACGAACACTTTGACCGCTCAGATCATAGTACATTCTAGGAATGAGCTGATCTTATATATATGATATTTTATCTAATAAACACGACTGCCCAGCATTTAACTTACAGCACTGTAACTGTTAACTTATAAATGAGAGAGAGAATAATGGCAGCTTACAGAGCTGCTCCCTTTTATTGTTTTGTGTTCCCGCCAGATACCTTCTGTCCGATAGGTGTACAAACTATAGTCACTACAGTCGACTTTGTGACACAGTGTCTGCACAGTCACACGATTCATGACCACGGCCGGTAGACTCTACCGTGCCCGTGGAATACATTTGATTGTACTTTAGATGATGATGCAGAATGACTGATGACTGATAAATGATAATGCAGAATGACAGATGACTGATAGTGCAGAATGACAGATGACTACAGGTCACTGTTCCTACTCCTCCGTGCTTCGGAATAAACGAAGCACCAGAAAACTGTCATTCACCCAGCTTCGCCACATAGCAATCTCATTATGCATGACTGTCCACCAACTTGACTGAGACGAACTCTGCGAGTAGATTGGCCATGCATGCATTGTCTCGAACCGTCTGTGAGTGTGCAACCAGCTCGCCGTTCGCGGTAACCGTCTTCCGCAGCTTTGAAGAAAGTACGAGAGTACTGCGATTGTGCCTCAGCAGCAAAAGACTCGGGTAAGATGAACTTCCTCCCGTGTCGTACCAAGTTGTAGCGAGAGCTTCCGCTCGCACTTATCAGTTCACGATGAAGTAGCTGCCCGTATAGATCAAACTTGTCCTCAAAATACACCGCCGACAGAATATTAAACGGCGAGTCTGGCACGTACTGCGCCTCCACACTGAGCACGTCGAGCTTGCCAGTTGCGTGATTCCACAGATTGACGCGCACCACACCAGCACCCTTCGACGTCGTCATTTTCCCGGCCATGATCTGGAAGTTCACGGCCTTCTCAGCACAAACTGTGTTCCCCTCAAAAAAACAAAGATCATTGAACACGTTCTTCGTGGCCATACAATCGTAGTGTAGCACTCGTTGCTGCAGGGCGTCTGCTGCGTACGCTTCACGTTGATCACCACAGTGTTGTACGACCGGACAGGCAACCGGTACCTCGTCGTGCTCCTCCGCCTCCCAAATTTCCTCGTCGGTCATTTTTTCAGCCGTCGATGATACCGCTGCCGCGACCGTCTCCACCGCCTTGTCGCTCTGTAATTCTAGGTGACGTTTTTTTCGTTCCGCATACGTCTCCCTGCACTCCACCTCCCTTGCAGGGTTTCTTTTAATGAACTCCTCCATTTTCTCAGGGTGCAAAAGCCAGCACGACTCTGAAGTGTGCTCGCCGGAGCAAACGGCGCATTGCAGCAGCTTAGCGGCATTCTTCTTTTTCTCCTCCGCTTGCCGTTGCCTATCAGCTTGTAAGCTTTTCACCACCGCCGCAGTGTCAGTATCCTGCGCCGCTGCTGCATATTGCGTCGGATTTTTCTGCTGCAGAACATTTACAAAGAAATAATCACAGCGTTGCATCAACAGCTCAAACGTCGGTTTTGCCTCTTGTCCAAGAGCTGCGACCACCGTTGCATAGTCGCTAGGCAGGGCGGATACCGCAAACGCTAACGTATGTTGAGCTATTGCATGCATGCGCACATGATATATACAACGATATATCGACAATATACAAGCAAAAAAACACGCCGTTCCGGGAACCAAATTTGTGAAAATCGAGTTCTCGCAACCGCATAATCGAGTAATAAGCCATCCCACGACCATAAACCAATCTACTTTATTCATGTTTTGGAATAGGTAATGATCTTATTGGTCAAACGCGTCGATATATCGAAATATTCAAGCAAGTAGGCGAAAAAACATCAAAAAACATTAGTTTTACAATGTTTTCCATACTTGAGGCGTAAATGGAGTGTTTTTAGCAATAAATGGATATTGGGAACGTATATATGGCCCGTATGAAGAGCATGGTGATGTGATTTGATACAAACCATTGAACCGGCATACCCATGTCGATGTACGTATGCCACCAACACCGCGATTTCTCACACTTTAGGATAGATTTTACACATACTACATCCCATGACTCGAGCAACTTTGGGGATTCGCTCACAACGAAATGCCCCGTGCGTAAGGTATATATAATCGGTATATGTGCAAAATCCATCCTTGAGCGTTAATGCTACCTCTTGCGGTGGGCGTGCGAAGCTTGGATGTGTGATTGCAACGAGTCTTGTCAGTTCGAGCTGTGAATGTACTATAATCAGAGCGGTCAAAGTGTTCGTATACGGTACAAACCGCTCCATAGGGGTTAAATGTCAAAATAAGACACCCCGAATACAGGCTTCACTATATTGAGCTCTACATACTTACCCTTCCGGCGATCACGATGAGTAAGACTCTAGTGGTACTTATGAGGACGACGCTGACCCCTCCGATCAGGATTCTTGAATGTCACCTACGTCACTTGGCCGGCATATTTCATAAGATCGAGCAAACACATGGTCATAACCGCACGCAGTGGTAAATTATTGATGTTTACAAATACAATAGTCGTGTATTGGAATATTCAAGGTCTAACATTTTGAATTTGTTGACTTTGTGTTGTTGCGTACTACCACAATGAGAATCGCAACCGCTTTTGTATGGTTAGGGTGTGCGCCCCATTGGGTGTGCCTGTGCGAGCTTTGGTGTTATCATGTGTGTTTGGGTCAAGGAAGCCCCGCCGTGGAGGGTGCAGCCGTGTAGGCACTGCCCCTTTGGCACTCACAGTGCACGGTGTGTGTCGTCTGCTTGTGTACCAAAGTCTCTTGTTAAAGTGTATAAAAGGGGCACCCCCATACAGTGGGCCACCCACCCTCACTCTCTCCATACCCTACACATTTTTGTATACACCCTGTCGCGCTACGTACGGGATTGCAACGCAAAAACAGGGGTACCCACGACAAATGCAGGCTCTTGAAAACTTCAGGACAGTATCATCCACCCTACAAATAAATTCAGCTTTGTGATGGGTGCTCGCAATATACAAGTCATAATAAGCATAGTAATCATTGTATATTTTTCTGTGATATACTAGCATGTCTACTGAAAATAAGGTCTTCATGATATACACTAACGGATCCCCATCAGCATACTCATCCACTAACATATTTTTGTGTTTGTGTGGGAATCATAGGCGTGGCTCCATCGGATTCACCATCGCTTATTGTTCACCTGCAACCACACCCAGTGGCACCATCAGGTGATACACAAAGTTTTGTGTCACAAACACGCATATATTCATGGGCATTGTAATTAGCTGAGATCTGCTTCAGATTTGATATCATCCATACACAACTTCTTTGTAAAATCGGTCATCCATACCTCCACCTCACCTCGGTTTGGGGAGCTTCACCTCCACCAATACCATTCATGAGATCCTTCAGACCTTTCATTCGTTTAAAGGTTGTGAACTTGTGTGGGTACACAGATGCAGCTGCATCGGGTTCATCCGCACCCGTTGCAGATATACAAGCACACCATACATCTGTACCATCAGGTGAGCACATCGTGAATTCAAAGTGCGGTCGGCAAGCAAGCATGCGCGACATATTTTGGGCTGCTTCGCACCGCCGCATGGGCCGTTATCGGCTGTACAACATTCGCATGTGGCGCTACCAGACATGTACCAACAATGCTCACAAGTGCCAGAGGCGACCCAAGCGGTATCTGCATGGAATCGGTGGAGGACTTCAAAATCTGGTGGGATGATGCGACATTGTTATTAATCCCATGCAGCATGCATCGAGCATTTAATTCACGGATCATCCTGCGCACTGAGGCAGCATTCCACATACATATTATTATCCCAAGCATCAAGCATGCAACTCACTTATCATCTATGTATAACACACATAGAATCACATTGTGCATTCCGCTCACAAGAGTTAATGTTATCCAATGCTGTGAGCATTCAATTCGCGTGTTATCTTCATGGCTGATTATTTTGGGATCCAACCGATCCCGATTCGGGCGAAGGCTGATTATTTCTGAATCGAATCGAGCCCGAGGCTGATTATTTTAGATTTCGGTCGATCCCGATTCATGCCGATCCTGGTTTTTCTCGCATCGATTCGATTCCGAGCCAGAATATGCGAAAATCCGACCGATTCGGAGCCACCGAACCATTATTGCAGTGATTTAGGGGAGGGGAAAAGTACTACGCCCCGTAGTACTACGCTGAGACGCGGAGACGCGGATATTTTGAACACATTTCCTAATTGCAGTATTGAGTGAGCATACCAAGCAAGATAACGCGATCCTAATCAAGAGCATACCAAACTAGAAAATCATATCCTCATTATCGCAGTGAGCATATCATAACCAGATCCTAATTATTGCGATGAGCACATTAAACAAGATAATTAGTTCCTAATTATTGCAGTAAACATATACTACGTATATGTGTAACAAGATAATCAGGTCCTAATTATTGCAATGTGCATGTTAAACAAGTGCACATCTCATTATTGCAATGTATTTAGCCAAATAATCAACACTCAAGTACTGCAGCAGGCATAAATATATGCTACATGATAGTCAACACCGAATCATTTGAGCATATAAAACAAGACAATATCAAACACGATTAACGCGACTGCAAAACATGCGGTAGACTATATCACAACTGTACTATATAAATGTGTATAAATGTTATTGGTAGAATATAAATGTTATAGGTATCGTGGCGGAATCTGTTCCACTGGGCCAGTTGAATCCAGTAACCTTCGTTCGTGGTCAGGAGCGTTCAATACATCGTCCTCTATCTGTAAACGTCCACTCACAGAAGTATCGACGCGGTCAGTCGGTAATAGCGAGAATAGCGGGCGGATATGCAAGGCGAGTAAAAGTTGTCGGTGCATCGATGTGATGTTATGCGTATCAACTACACATGAAGAACAAACGGCAGTGGCAATAGTAATAGCTTTGCATACCGACGCATGATTAACAAAAAAACACTCGCACATGTATGACACGTACATACCTGAAAGCGGATGGCTTCCGTCTTCACAGCATTGCGCCCGTTACCAAACTGGTGGCAAATAGAATATTGCACCGCAGTTGCCGGGAAGGTCTTCGCCTTTTCATAGGCTGGGATGGCGTTGAACCATCTCCCTGGAACTTCTATAACCACGGACAGCTGAACCTGTTCAGGCCCAGGGTACTTCTTCACCACCTCGCAAGGGAGGGCTGTCTGCTTCGACTGCTTGCTACTCTTGGCGGACATATCGCAGCGTCGATCAGAGGTAGTGTCAGGATCTAGCCGCTATGGAGGCCTCCCAGGTAGGCGAGGTCCGGCGTTCGGGAATTCTGACGAAGTTTTGTCAGGACGAAAGGAGTTAATGTGATAATCGGCTGATAGCACATCCAGCGGAGGTCGGAAAATTCAAATTCTCAGAATATGTTACGCTGTCTCCGTCGGATTACGGAGTCAGATCCTGAATTTCACGGGATCGACTCGATACAAAGCCAATCGGAGCCCGGGTGACGTGTAGTTCCGATCGATCCAAATCCTGAAAGTACAAAAACTCGTTCGAGCCCGATCCGGGCGAGTCCCGAAATTTTGTGGATTCGGTCGACGCCAATCCTGAATCTCCGGGGACTCGCTCGAGCCCGATCCGGTCGGATGCCAAAAAAGTTGGGCTCGAGTCGAGACAGAGCCTGCTCAAATCTTGGATCGAAGGTCGGAGCCCGGGTTGTCTCGGGATCCGTTGTCGGCACTGCTGTGGATATATTATATACAACGTTGTATATATATATATATATATATATATACACTGATGCCCTATATGTTTGTCTACCGCGCACATACCAACCTCACTCTACCGTCACGATGCCAACTTATAATAAACATTCACACCCAGAGTATCCGCGAGTATTCAATGTTACATTCATTCAACAAAGCAATGTGCCAGAGACCAGTACATATATAATAAACCAAATCCAATTGTCAGCGAATTATTCATAAACGTCGCCTTAAAAGAAAACAATATAAAACCGTTGAGAAGTAATGAATATTTTGCAAAGTACAGCGATGTATCAAACGCAGTAATTAAAACGGATGAACGTCTTAAACCAAATCAAAATATGATTACTGAAGTTAAAAAACGTTCTAATCAACGTGTTAGAAAAAACGCAAACGAAAACCCATATTGGCAAGGTGGAAAGTAAATATGTATTAATATTAAAAATGATGTCGAAACATTCACGAAATGATATGAGAGAACTATACGCCCATCTTTTCAAATGTGTAAAAGAATATTTTCAATTTTTGAAAGATAAACGTAGAAATTTTTATATTTGATATGATTATAGACGATGGATGAATTACAAGTATTAACATTTAAAAGTATGATTGAATTGTTTGAAGATTCACGATTTTATGAATTGTTTATTGATGAACTCGATAAGAAAATTGATTTACCGTTTTTCAATGAAAAGACAGAACGCAAGATATATGAAAGTGTGTATGTATGTATTTTAGATGCTTTGACAAATAAAAATATCAATTGATAGTATATAATCAAATGTTCGGTAAAGATTGTGGCTGTGGTTGCAAATCGCGACCTTCACAAGGTCAAACTGGAAATCCTTTGAAAACAAAAACTATAGATAAACAAAAACCTGTTAAAAAGATCAAAATAAAATAAAGATCAAATTAAGATGAATTAAAACGAAACGAAACGAAACTGAACTGTTGCTTTTAAGTATAATATTTGAAATGCTCACCAAATTTTAGTCAAGATTCATCTATCATAAATGAATTTTGAGTATCATATGTGAAAGTTACTCAAAACCTGTCGTCCCCGACCAGAGTACTACTCTCGCCATATTATAGTCCTACTGTGTATGACAGGGTGCTTGCTACCGATATGACTGAAACGGTGCTGAAACGGTGCTAAAGCGGTGCTGCGGGTGTTACATTGCCTACAAAAAATTATTTTTGAGATTTTTTCGTAAAAAAATATTTTTCCCAAATCGTCGATTTTTGAAAAAAATTAGGGTTTAAGCATTATTTTGAAATTTATCGCGGATTTTTGCTTATTTGCGGGGATTTTCGCATTTGGTGTGATGTATGATGAAAATTGATGAAAATTGATAAACTCTGTATACTCAATAGAAGATGGTGGAACAATCGTTGACGAAAATGGTGACACAAGAGTAATCTCATCTCACAGCTCACAAGGCCTAGCAGCAAATTTCGCGACTAAAATATATTTCCAAACACCTATAACACGCGATGTAGATTTTGTTCCCGATGGATTTTATACATACACTGGACCTTGATAATAATATGTAAGTTTATAGTAAATGGAAATTTGTGATATCATTTCACTTTGTAACGTTTTGATTTTAATAATTCACGCAATTGCATACAATGTTAGAAGATCAATCAAGATGTACGGATATTGATTGTTTGTGTATCAATTGTAAACGAAACTTAATGTCAAAAGATGAATTAGAGAGCGACAATACAGAAAATATCGCATTATAATAAAAGTCATGTACAAGATTACACAATATTCATATGATCAAGCTAAAAAGTTGAATGTTACAATGCATTTTATGTTATCGAGACACCGAAAGGTTGTTCACCTTCGATAAAACTGGGGAAAACACAGACCTCACTTGAGTCGAGACTCAAGAACTATTATAGTGCTTATGGCGATACGTTCTATGTATTGTATGTCAAAATATTTACAAAAGCTTTAGCAGGTAAATACTTAAGTCTTAATGGAACGACTCCTGTCAAATTGGTGAATACCTATGAAAAAGAGGTTTTGAAAACATTAAAAGAAAACAATATAAAACCGTTGAGAAGTAAGGAATATTTTGCAAAGTACAGCGATGTATTAAACGCAGTAATTAAAACAGATGAACGTCTTAAACCAAATCAAAATATGACTACTGAAGTTAAAAAACGTACTAATCAACGAATTAGAAAGAACGCAAACGAAAATCCATATTGCCAAGGTGGAAAATAAATACGTATTAATATTAAAAATGATGTCGAAACATTCACGAAATGGTATGAAAGAACTATACGCTCATATTTTCAAATGTGTCAAAGAGTATTTTCAATTTTTAAAAGATAAACGTAGAATTTTTTATATTTGATATGATTATAGACGATGGATGATTTGAAAGTTTTAACATTAAGAGTATGATCGATCTTCTTGAAGATTCCCGATTTTATGAGTTGTTTATTGATGAACTTAATAAGAAAGTTGATTTACCATTTTTCAATGAAAAGACATAACGCAAGATTTATGAAAGTGTGTATGTATGTATTTTAGATGCTTTGAAAAATAAAAATATCAATTGATAGTATACACTAATGTTCGGTAAAGATTGTGGTTGTGGTTGCAAATCGCGACCTTCACAAGGTCAAACTGGAAATCCTTTGAAAACAAAAACTATAGATAAACAAAAACCTGTTAAAAAGATCAAAATAAAATGAAATGTATAATAATATAATGGCTTCATTTACAACGAAAACGTTCTTGAAATATGATGACTATGGAACTCCTGAAGATGCTTATCGAAATATTGAGCATATCATTGAACCTTGGAAAAAACATAAAGTGATTTATGAACCTTTCTATATGGATGGACGTTCTGGACAGATATTAAGAGACATGGGTTGTACAAATGTAATACACGAAAAATAATATGATTTCTTTGAAATGGTTGATAAATTAGATTACGACATCATTATTAGCAATCCACCATTCACAATTAAAAAAGAGATAATGCTCAAGTTGAAAGACATTAATAAACCTTTTATATTGATAATGCCCTGTTATGTTTTAGTGACTAAATATATACGAGAACAATATCGAAATGATATTCAAATTGTATTAGCCAAAAAACGAATTCAATTTTACAAGGTTAAATGAAGAACACAACCCTGTATATAACAATAAGAGTAATTTTGAATGTTTCTATTACTGTTATAAGTGTAATCTACCTCGAGAAATTAATTGGCTTTGAATTGAATATGAAAAATTAAAACGAAACGAAACGGATCTGTTGTTTTTAAGTATAATATTTGAAATGGTCACCAAATTTTGGTCAAGATTCATCTATCATAGATGAATTTTGAGTATCATATTGATCGTCTACTCACACTCTTCGTGTCGCCTGTTGGATGTCTGCTAGATGTCTGCTGGATATCTGTTGGATGCCTGTATGACACCCGTATGATGCCTGTATGACACCCGTATGACAGCAGTATGACACCTGTATGACACGGAAAATATAAAGGAGATTTTTTCACAAAATTTTCATTTTTCTTAAATCGTCTAATTTTTCGAGATTTCTGAAAAATTTTAGGGTTTAAGCTCTATTTTGAAAGTTATCGAGGATTTTGGGGGAAAATCAAGTTTGCATATACAATATTGATCATTTTGAATGTTTGAAGTTGATTTTGGGGGAAACTCATCAGCAACAATCTTGTTGTTTTAGTTAAAATTTTGTTCAAATTAACCGTAACCCTCACACTCAGCCCCCAGCCTTAAATCGGACACCCCCTGTGGCCATAAATCGGACACCCCCTGTGGCCACCCCCTGAGTGCACCCCACCATCTCGGGCGAAGTTCGATGCCAACCGACCCATGGCGTTAGTACAAAGTCAAACACATCCCAATGGATGTATTTTACCACCCACGACCCCATCTCGCCATTCCCACTCGCCCTCAACCCAGCCGCCCCACGCCACCCACCCACTCAGCGCTCAGGCTTAAATCTGACACCCCCATGTGGCCACCCCCTGAGTGCACCCCACCATCTCGGGCGAAGTTCGATGCCAACCGACCCATGGCGTTTATACAAAGTCAAACACATCCCGATGGATGTATTTTACCACCCACGACCCCATCTCACCATTCCCACTCACCCTTAAGCCAGCCGCCCCACGCCACCCTCACACTCAGCCCCCAGCCAGCCTTAAATCGGACACCCCCTGTGGCCACCCCCTGAGTGCACCCCACCATCTCGGGCGAAGTTCGATGCCAACCGACCCATGGCGTTAGTACAAAGTCAAACACATGCCGATGGATGTATTTTACCACCCACGACCCCATCTCACCATTCCCACTCACCCTTAAGCCAGCCGCCCCACGCCACCCCACCTCAGCCTACCACAATCGTGGAAGATTTTCACCAATTTTGAAAGTGCGATTTCGCCCCCTTATCTATCCTGAATCGTGTAAAGGACCCCAAATTTATGTTCTACGTTGAAAAATACTTCTAGTACATTCCCCCCTCACTTGTCCTAGCGCGCTACCAAAATTACGGAATTTAGGTATGGCCTTGATACCCTGGGCGACCCCCCCTCGGACTCCACTGCAATTTGGGCAGCATATCCGACTAGCAGAGGGACGCCACCACATCCAGTACAAATTATACAGTTGAAAACACAGTTATAGATCTATCTCTGGAATCCACAGCTCAAATTACGAAAACAAAAATAAATTCCGCGTTTAACATAACCACATCCGCATCTCCAAACGCTGACTACGCCCCTGTTACGTCACTCGAATCGCAGGACGAAATTATCAAAATCTTGTTCACAAATGCAGTGAGTTTGTATGTAGACGATACATTTCAAATCAAATTACAAAATGCTTCGGACGTTGAAACTGTGAGTGGTATCAAAACGTTGACATAATCAGATCTAGATAATGGTTTCAATATGAACATATCAAGAGCGTCTATTCTTAACGACGCGAACGGAAATTCCTTGTTGTACTATGTGAATGGAACTCTTCTCACTGTCAAGAATAATGAAGCGCCTAGTGCGCCAACACGAGGTGGTGCGACTACTAGGTCTGGTAGGGCAATTCGAAGGCCCGGCAGCCTTTTATCATTCTATGGTGAATAGAAAGCACAAAGGAGTGATTAGCTATATAGCTGAGTAACATAATGAATATTGTATTTTGTATACTTGTCAATCACCAGTGAATGATCGAAATCATCCTAATTGCTGATGCACCTTGTGCTTGTTAAGTTGTTATCTTAATGTGTGCCTTGTATCCATACAATGCTTTAAGGACATAAGCAAAGAACGGTGTTGCTGTTGGTGTCTTATCAAAACCCTGAATAAGCTCTTCACAGTGATAGGTTATTTTTGTTATAATGACCGGGTTATTCAAAAAAAATAACCGGGAGGTTATAACAGGTTATACGGCGCGGTGGGGTTTTTGGGTTATAACCCCGGGTTATTTTTTTAAAACCGCCGTTTTATGTAACCTAGTTTAACACCAAATGCAAAAATCCCCGCAAATAAGCATATCAAGGACCGAACACCGCGGAAGAGGTGTGAGTGTCCTTACGGAAAACTCGTAGAGTTTTCCATTCCCCAAAACTTTTTTCGTACCTTTTTCCGAACATTTTTTAGTAGAAATTTTCGGTTAATTTGAACAAAACTTTAACTAAAATTTGTCGTTGAACACATCGGAATTGTCATCTGTTTCCCCCGATATCTCGTTTCGTTTCGGTTTAATTCATCTTAATTTGATCTTTATTTTATTTTGATCTTTTTAACAGGTTGTTGTTTATCTATAGTTTTTGTTTTCAAAGGATTTCCAGTTTGACCTTGTGAAGGTCGCGATTTGCAACCACAACCACAATCTTTACCGAACATTAGTGTATACTATCAATTGATATTTTTATTTTTCAAAGCATCTAAAATACATACATACACACTTTCATAAATCTTGCGTTATGTCTTTTCATTGAAAAATGGTAAATCAACTTTCTTATTAAGTTCATCAATAAACAACTCATAAAATCGGGAATCTTCAAGAAGATCGATCATACTCTTAAATGTTAAAACTTTCAAATCATCCATCGTCTATAATCATATCAAATATAAAAAATTCTACGTTTATCTTTTAAAAATTGAAAATACTCTTTGACACATTTGAAAATATGAGCGTATAGTTCTTTCATACCATTTCGTGAATGTTTCGACATCATTTTTAATATTAATACATATTTATTTTCCACCTTGCCAATATGGATTTTCGTTTGCGTTCTTTCTGATTCGTTGATTAGTACGTTTTTTTACTTCGGTAGTCATATTTTGATTTGGTTTAAGACGTTCATCTGTTATAATTATTGCGTTTAATACATCGCTGTACTTTGCAAAATATTCCTTACTTCTCATCGGTTTTATATTGTTTTCTTTTAATGTTTTCAAAACCTCTTTTTCATAGTTATTCACCAATTTGACAGGAGTAGGATTCACCATTAAGACTTAAGTATGTACTTGTTA
Source organism: Cymbomonas tetramitiformis (assembly GCA_001247695.2). Classification (NCBI taxonomy): domain Eukaryota; kingdom Viridiplantae; phylum Chlorophyta; class Pyramimonadophyceae; order Pyramimonadales; family Pyramimonadaceae; genus Cymbomonas; species Cymbomonas tetramitiformis. Next base: position 31,030 of record LGRX02013794.1, read on the forward strand.
AAGCTTTTGTAAATATTTTTACATACAATACATAGAACGTATCACCATAAGCACTATAATAGTTCTTGAGTCTCGATTCAAGTGAGGTCTGTGTTTTTCCCAGTTTTATCGGGAACAGGTGACGCCACCATGAATGCAAGTTCACTTTTTTGGTAAAAGACAGGTCAGCAATTCCCAGGTGTAATGCAAGTAGTGCAAACGAGAATGGGCATTTTTTTTCGTCACATCATAGTAGCCATGTAGTCCACAGGATATCCTTCTTATATATTGTGAGCAGAGGTGAAAGGTTGCAAATTACTAGAATGCCATTTATTACGATGTTCTGCACAATTGGCGCGCCAATTTGAGATGCTAGCAGGCCCAACGACCTTCAGATTGCCCGCGTGTAGATAGACTGCAAAGAAATCAAACACGGCGCTTATTGTTGTACAGTGCCTATTGTGCTTCCATTGAAGCATTAAGGCTGCGTGCATTTCCCAGAGACTCAGACGTGCAGGACGGTTTTCCTCCTGGCCAAAGTAAATAAAGTCGGGGTACCATAATTGTTCTCTGTAAAAATGAGAAGAAAGTGACACATGGATGGGGTTGCTGGACCCGTGAACATCACGAAAGTTCTCTATCGCAGTAACATCTGTTGCTACTGCGGTTCCTTGCGTGAGTAGAACAGCAATGCCGTGGCTACTGAATACTACCAACTCTCCTAGGCTATGAGATGTCCATTAATATTTAGATCAAATATCAGGCTGCCTTGGACGCACGGACTCACTTCCTGCGGTGTGTAAGGCACCAGAACCTCGAGCCTCTCCACCTTCAGCCCCTGCTTCGTTGAGCTCCTCATCCTCGTCCTCAAGTGTCTCGGTTTCACCTCTCTGCGGTATCTGGTTGATGCCAAGATGCGTTGCGTCTACCCATGACCTCATCATCCTCGTCCTCGTCGTCCCCTTCGTCCTCGTCGTCCTCGTCCCCTTCGTCCTCGTCCCCTTCGTCCTCGTCCCCTTCGTCCTCGTCCTCGTCGTCCCCCTCGTCCTCGTCCACCTCGTCCTCACCCACCTGCATTTCTTCCAAGAGTTGACCGCGTAGTAAACCTCGGAAGAACGGTAAACCCTCGAGGAACGCCAGTGATGGTGCAAGAGGCCGCCGCTCCTCGCCTCCACCTTCTTCACCCTTAACCACGAGTTTCTGCCGCAACTTCGTCACGATCAGCCCGAAAAAGTCACCCGGCCCATCAAGAGGCGGAACCTCCTCCTCTCCCCCTTCCGCCTCCTGCACGGCTGCCGGTGCAACCTCCTCCCGCCTGACAGTGACGAGCGTGGTATCTGCTCTTTGCTCGTCTCGTGTCTCCATCTCCTCACTGCTTCCTGGTCTCCAATCCGAGGAAGGGCGCTCCGCAGTGCCGGATTCTGCGGCTTGGTTCCGGTGTGCCTCCACCGTCTCGAGCGAGGCCGTGGTTGCATCGGGTGCACTCTGCAGTGAGCTGTCAGAGATGAGGCTCGCCCGCTGAGCCGCAACAGTGGTAGGCATCGTGTGTGACGCATCGGAGGGGCTCCCGGAGCCATCCGAGTCGCTCGAATCAATCACCTTGGAGAGCGCCGCAAAGTTCCACCCAAGGTGCCGCGCACAGACGGGGCAGTGCGCCATGCGCCACGCGGTGCCAGGAAACCAACTGTGTTCCGGGTTGAACTGGCCAAACACCACGGCGCGCGCGGTATTCTTCAGGCGCACGACGTCGAAGCGAACATCCGCGGGATTAGTGGCGGAGTAGCACCAAACAGCCTCGTCGCCAAGCAGGTCGAGCTCGTAGGCGAACACTGCCTCCTTGAAATGCTCCGGCCATCGCTCGGGCAACAGATCCCCCTGCCACCGCACGGATAACCGACTGGCAAACGTGAGTGGGATGCAGGGCGCCTGGAAAGGGTCGTAACGGCGGTGAAACGGTGTGTGGCAAAACCGTTTCGAGGTGAGTCAGCACAACTCCCGGCGCACTAGACCTTACCACGAACTGCGACTAAGGCAGTGGCGTTGGGCGAGCGAGACAGATAGCCTGAAGGTTCTGGGCAGGCACCGCAAGAAGGTATAAACCTAAAGTGGATACAAGACAGAGATTCCCACCGAATGCTGAGCTGGTGAGCTATGTGCATCAGTAACGAGGAAAGGTGGCTGGGGTAAGCTATGTAGCAAAACAGGTTGCCGGGCAGGAAACGATTGACACTGGTGCGGACAACGAACGGCTGGCACTGGTGGATGCTGCATAACCACGGAGGGAACCGTGGCGAAAGGTCACCGTTTTGGTACTGAAGAAGTAAAACCAAGCTAAGTCCGCGGCGATATGCCATACTGAAGGGAAAGCAAAGCTGCCGAGTTTCTCACCTTGAACGCAATGGGGTACTCGCACCCTTGACAAACTAACGCAAGCGCCATATGCTTCTCTGGATCTGCTGCACGTCTTTCTGGCGTTTCCTGCGCTGTAGCAGCTCGATCAGCCGGCTGTTCTGCTGTTGTCACTGTTGTTATCGACTGATCAGACGCGGCAAATCCGGCTGCCAGCTCTTCTGCTGTCGCCATGTCGGTTGTCTCCTGTTCAGTTAAGTGAGCGAGAGTTAAATTGTGTCCGTATGCCGGACCAAAATATTAAAACTAGTTTCAAACCTGCGTAAATGATGTCAATCAATTTAGCAGTTGTCCGCAAGCAGAGTGTATCTAAAGGCTTGCTCCATGCAGACAGGCATATATTCGAGAAGCCGTCTGTCATTATGCTTGTTGGATTAGAGTACATGACGTCGAGGATAATTTTCAGCCAGAACGACATTGAGAGAAGAGCTTATTCATATCATGACCGAACCTGATCGGAAAGGCCTTGTGCGGCTGACAGCACTTCGAGCAGAGTTCAAACCTAGCGTCCGAACAGAACCTTTCAAACCAGTGGAAGTCAAAGATCGTGAAGCAAAGACGCTGGAAGCAACTACTCCAGACAGGTCTGAAAGCTCACCTACAGTGGAGTTAACAAAGGCTTACAGTCGTTACACAGAAACTCGACAGAACTTTCTCGCGCTTTACTTCCGTGCCTTTGAGAAAGTAAGGGGCTATCGATGTATTTGAAATTGAACATACAGACATACGTAGGGAAACACAGCACAGGTCCCCGACGAAAATGTTATGTCTTTATACACGTCCCCATCGATAGCGTAAATCAGTATACTGTATTGGTTGCTTATCTCCGTTATCCAGATCTCTGATCTGGATTTTCACCGTAGCGTGCAATTGTTGTGCTTGTGGTTTCTTTTTCTACCTCTGCTCCTTTATATTTCCCTAGCTCTGCTAGTGGTCCTATCCGGAAACTGTCATTCATTCATTCAATTCCCTAGTTTCAGCTACCTAATCCCACTAGCTTTATGTCGGGGGAATGGCAACTGGTGCAGGCAGAGGTGCCTCTGGGTGCAGGCACGGCGGGGGAATTAACTTTAATCCCATGATCCGACGTCAAGTATTCGATTCGGTCGATCGTACGTAGAGTACTCCAAGTTTAATCCCACAAAGTGACATTTCGCCTCATCGCCTAAGCTACTGTAAGATAAGCTATTGTAAGCTGCTGTTCAGGCCCTCTTCCGAGCAGCGCAGGTTTACAGAACTGCAGCGGTAAGCTTATTTTTCAGCCTCTGGATAAATCTTCAACCAAGATACAGCCGCATAATTTGTGATTTATGTTTCGCTTTCTTCTTTGCAGGTTGTTATGGGTGCTAACGGCAACAAGCGCGACAAGCGCCCGAAGATCAACACCGCCTTTCGCGCAAGTAGAATCGGAAACGTCGTTCAAGCAGTCAAGAGTGGCGCCATAGCAATCACTTGCGTTGTGTGTCGAGCTGCTGCTAAGGGAAAGAGCATCCATCGCTCGCATGACTACCGCCCTGGATGTAAGAAAGCAGGACGAGGTCGAGCACGCACGACTCCTAGCGTAGTTGCCCCAGCTCACAGTTCCCTCACTCCCATGCCTCACTCGTCCACACCAAACGATCCAAGCGCTCCAGTGTTCACCACGCCTGACAAGGGAAAGTGGTCCAAGCCAAGCCCTGACGATGTCCGTAAATTCTTTTGTCAGAGATATCATAGTGCGTTGCAGCTACCCCTACCTCCTGCGTCGAGAAATCAACCGCAACAGAAGATGTCGTGGACTGTTGAGGACGTCAACCACTTCTTTCGCGGACATCATCGAACATCTGAAACTGCTCCCAGTGAACCTGAGAATGGTAAGCCACAATTTTCATTACTCTTGGCCTCCTTTTTCTGCCCTCCTTGAGAGATGTTTGTTTCATGTGCACATCTGTATTCATTCCGCATCTTCGGTATGTCTTTGGACAAGCGGAATGGTGGAGGTAATGTGTGGACGCAGCCACGACGCCCTCAACACCTCCAACCACTCCATTATGCCTCACAGAAGGCGAGGAACTCCTCGTGGCTATTACCCGGCGGGAAAGTACTATTACAAGTACTTTGCTAAAACTATGTGATATCCGGTATACTTGGTGATATGGGTCGTTTAACATTTTTGAAAATTCATTTACGACCCTTTTTAATTTCCCAAATGACTCACACGTGCCGTTATCAAGTTTAGGTTGGTATATTTATAGCATACTTTTAGGGTGTGAAAAACCAGAAAATAATTAATTTCTGAAAGTACTGTCACAAGTACTTTCGACTAGATGTGTTGTTAGGTGCTGTTAATGGGCCTAGGATGTCGAGTAAAGCGGTGCCCAACATTATTGGGACCTTGTTCGAACGTGTGCTACGTTGCATGCTATTATGATAAAGGTTGGGGCTCAAAACACGTGGTGATGTGGGCCGCGCTCATCAAATACAGAAAAATTCGTGATTTCCATAGTCACCGTCCATATGGTGCACGTCATATGTGGGTGCATGGTGACCGCATATGTGAATGTATAGAGCTCGTTAACATTTCTAAAATTCGATATACTGCCATAGATGAGTGTCCTTTGAGTTGAGGGGTTTGATCCATGTTTAGCTTGCACAATTTATGGCATTCCTCCCAAGCGGAATGCTGGTCACATACTCCACAATAATGCCATTTTGGCCACATTCAAACCCAAACCCAAATTGCCATAACTGCCTCGATATTGCGATCCATGCGAGTTATAAAGTGATGTATATATCAAATATATCGATCTTAACATTAATGCATGACCGTACTAGTATTACACCGCTTGCCGAACCGATTTGAATCAACCCTACTATTAAACAATAGATTTCCAGACACACTGCCACATTTAATTTCAGGAAAATTAATTTTGGAGCCTAATTACTCCAACTGCACGATTTTTTAATTTCCGACTTTCTTAAACTTCAATGTGAACACGTAGAGGCCACTATATTCCCACTCAGAATGATAGCAGCGCACATTCCTAACATATTACACACTCAGTGGTTACTCTGGTAAGATAACATAAAAGTAGGGTCTTGCTATGGTGTTTCGATCAAGGTCCAAAAATGGGTCTCGTAGTCCACAACATCGTTACAAATCATCTCCGAGCGATACTCGGTACAAGGGTGCCCGTTGGGAGAATCCACGGCATGCTACTTGTGTATGCGTACTGGTACGCTGTCTGTAGGCTCTGAACTCTCTTCAAAACTCAAATATGCACCTTAGACATCGATCGGGGTCCCAAAAATGGGTCTCATAGTCCACAACATCGTTACAAATCATCTCCGAGCGATACTCGGTACAAGGGTGCCCGTTGGGAGAATCCACGGCATGCTACTTGTGTATGCGTACTGGTACGTTGTCTGCTAGGCTCGGAACTCTCTTCGAAACTCAAATATGCACCTTAGACATCGATCGGGGTCCCAAAATGGGTCTCGTAGTCCACAACATCGTTACAAATCATCTCCGAGCGATACTCGGTACAAGGGTTCCCGTTGGGAGAATCCACGGCATGCTACTTGTGTATGCGTACTGGTACGTTGTCTGCTGGGCTCTGAACTCTCTTCGAAACTCAAATATGCACCTTAGACATCGATCGGGGTCCCAAAAATGGGTCTCATAGTCCACAACATCGTTACAAATCATCTCCGAGCGATACTCGGTACAAGGGTGCCCGTTGGGAGAATCCACGGCATGCTACTTGTGTACCCTATCCTACCATAAGATCCCTTAGTTTAAACACACTTGTAGGGCTGGGTTTGACCCGCAACTTATCATACATGCCATCATGTCATCAGATTTATTGTCACATACATGATTAGATGCGATATATAGTTATGATTTGAGTGATCGCCAGCTTGTTCATCGGCCAATGCGTGCTTTCAAAAAATTCAAAAGGAGAGGGCACTATCTTTGCAACTACAAAACAATGGAATGTAACAAAAAATGCTACCCCCTTGGCTTCTAGCATCCATTGAGAAGGCTACAAGTGGAAAGCCGACCAATGGGGCATAAGACAACTCAGTTTAGGTCCTTAGGGGACTGGGATATGATTGGCAGCCCCCCCCAATAATGGGAAGACCCCGAAAAGAATTATGCCGTGAAAGTACTTGTGACAGTACTTTCGGCGTCGAAAGTACTATTACCAGTACTTCCGGGTAATAGCCACTCGTGGACACATCTACGCTGCAACCCGAAATGTTTCTTCCTGCCCCTAGTGAGGGACCTTCTACATTTTCTGCGAGTGACTTCTCTTCCTACCTCTCGTCACCTTCCTTCATGCAAGGCTACATGGCAAAAGCACCTTCCGAAATCGAGGAGTGGCTCGTGCGCCTTGGAGTGGCCATGGCCCAGTCCACAGAGGAAGTCCACTTCCTGTCGCATCCCCCTTCCACCGCTGTCGCCAAGGACATACATGAGTCCTTCGGCGTTCCCCCTATTCAACCCACCTCCTCCAAGACACAATTCACACCCTCTACCTCCACCGTTCCACCCATCATAGTTGATGAACTCTTGAAGTTACAAGAGGCATACAAGTCTGGCACTCTGCCTTTCCCAATCACGTCCCAACTACACTACCCCATTCCTCCGCCTCCTAAGCTCACTACTGTTGGGCACATGATTGCAAAACCTGAAGTCAACAACCACCTATTCGTTGGCTGCAACCTCTACTTCCTTGACCTAAAGGGCATGCGTGCCGCTTTCCTTCCTAGCGGCATCGTGCCGTGTGCCAATCCCGATTGTCAGCACTCCGACACACACTTCCAGTATGTTGGCATACAACGTTTCGGCGCTTCGGGAGTGACGCCGATCCTTCGGCTAGATGGGTTCTATGACTATATCACGTCCGTCCACCGGCAGTGTCACACTTGTGGTATAGCATCCTATGACCATGACCCTCGCATTCTCCGCAAGCTGCCCTTGACCGTGCAGGCGGAGATTGACATAGAGGTATGTGGCACCGTCCTACTGGGTGTGATGATTACGCGGGGTGTTGCGGACACCATGCGCTTGTTGTACTCCAAGGGTGTGGGCATCAAGACAATTGCAAATATCCTGCACCACACGGCTGTAAAGCTGTACACCCGCCGCGAGATCAACTACTACTCGCACGGCATCTCCTGGCTCAGCTACTTGCAGGTAAAGCCGCCCGCCAGTAACGCACCAAACAACAATTGTTAAGTCATGCCAGGATGGGTGGAGGGGGCTTAGCGAGCCCCCGGGAGGGTCCATTTGGGCTCGGGGGGTAGGGTTAGGAGCATTGTCATCCAGCGTGTCATCAGCTGTCATACAGGATAGGGTATAGTGAGTGAAGCAGGGTGAATGGCTTATGATGCATGGTACAGCCTGAAAGGGCTGTGTGCACTGAACATTTTGGTATAAGGATGGGTGGAGGGGGCTTAGCGAGCTCCCGGGAGGGTCCATTTGGGCTAGGGGGGTAGGGTTAGGAGCATTGTCATCCAGCGTGTCATCAGCTGTCATACAGGATAGGGTATAGTGAGTGAAGCGGGGTGAATTTCCCATGATGCATGGTACAGCCTGATAGGGCTGTGTGCACTGAACATTTTGGTATAAGGATGGGTGGAGGGGGCTTAGCGAGCTCCCGGGAGGGTCCATTTGGGCTAGGGGGGTAGGGTTAGGAGCATTGTCATCCAGCGTGTCATCAGCTGTCATACAGGATAGGGTATAGTGAGTGAAGCAGGGTGAATGGCTTATGATGCATGGCACAGCCTGATAGGGCTGTGTACACTGAACATTTTGGTATAAGGATGGGTGGAGGGGGCTTGGCGATCCCCCGGGAGGGTCCATTTGGGCTAGGGGGGTAGGGTTAGGAGCATTGTCATCCAGCGTGTCATCAGCTGTCATACAGGATAGGGTATAGTGAGTGAAGCAGGGTGAATTGCCCATGATGCATGGCACAGCCTGAAAGGGCTGTGTGCACTGAACATTTTGGTATAAGGATGGGTGGAGGGGGCTTAGTGAGCCCCCGGGAGGGTCCATTTGGGCTAGGGGGGTAGGGTTAGGAGCATTGTCATCCAGCGTATCATCAGCTGCCATACAGGATATGGTATAGTGAGTGAAGCAGGGTGAATGGCTTATGATGCATGGCACAGCCTGAAAGGGCTGTGTGCACTGAACATTTTGGTATAAGGATGGGTGGAGGGGGCTTAGCGAGCTCCCGGGAGGGTCCATTTGGGCTAGGGGGGTAGGGTTAGGAGCATTGTCATCCAGCGTGTCATCAGCTGTCATACAGGATAGGGTATAGTGAGTGAAGCAGGGTGAATTGCCCATGATGCATGGCACAGCCTGAAAGGGCTGTGTGCACTGAACATTTTGGTATAAGGATGGGTGGAGGGGGCTTGGCGATCCCCCGGGAGGGTCCATTTGGGTCGGCTCGGACGGTCCGACACCTCCGCCATCTTGAAGGTTCGTTCCGTGGCCACGGAAATTGAGACGGCTAAGGTGATGGAGGACGCGGTTCTCCACGACACCATCGCCCGAAAGGTGGCGTTGGAGATGGGACACCGACAGCGGCAAGTCCCACCACGCAGCACCCCGACTGGTCGGTCTAGGTGGCCCCCGAGGAGGCCTGCGTTGGCGGCACTCACGTGGGAGCCGGGGACTGCCGGGGGCGACTCGGCAACAGCGGCCCCGGTGACTGTAAGCACGGCGGCGACCCAAGGATCCCGACCGGCACCTGCGGTGAGGGAGCGGCCCTGTTTTGCATGTGGCAGTCTCGAGCACTTGGTGGCCAATTGCACAGACGAAAAGAAGTTGGCAATCTGGAAGGCCAACGCCCCGGCACGGTTGGCGCGAAGGCCAGGGCAAGTGGCGGCTTGTGTGGAGGTCATTGAGGAGAGAGTCGAGGAGGATTCCCTCAACCCCGAAGAGCTTGAAACGATGGAGGAGATCCTCGCTCTGGCGGATGCTGACGTGGACCTCTATGGGGATCTGTGTGCCCTGTGTGACATCACGAGCACCGAGGATTCAGCTTTTCGGAGTGGGGAGCCGACAGGGGCTCCCGGGCAAGAGGAGTGAATCTCCATCGACCCCGTGGACAGAGGCAGCCCTACACCAATGTGGCAGCCCGTCCTTCATGGCCCTCGCGGACGTCACGTGACGAGGCCACCGCCTGTACCCCGACAAAGCCCGTCTCACTGCGAGCGCTGCATGGCCCAGTGAGCACAGAGGCTTCATCAGATTCGCCCCATGGTGTGGCCGCACGGCCCCCCTCCACCGTCGGCCCGAGGCCCCGTTCATCACGGATTGCCTTCAGTGGCCGAGAGCGCGCACGGCGCGCAACCATTTTGAGCAGACGACCCCTCTCAGTGGAGGATCCCCACCCTGCTCGGGGATCATTGACTCCGCCGATAACCCCACCGACAGCACATCCTTGTTGGGAGACTTACTGTGCCGAACACGGTGTCCCAATTGACCGCGGTAATGTTGATGGACCTCCCCCACGTATCCGAGCTCTACATCACGCGGCACCAACAGTTCAGCCCAGCGACTACAAGGATCTGCACCTAGCTGCACCGGGGGCCTCCGAGGTGTACCAGAGTTCCCTGGCGGATCAGCGTAGGCGGTTGACATCGTGGAGCTGGAGAAGCCCGGCCGGGGCTACCTCTGAAAGTGTCCTACTACGACAACTACGCATGACCCTCAAGAAGAAGTCCCCGGCAGAGGCACACAAGATGGCTGAGCGCAGTCGTCGCCATGCTACACGGCGTCCCGCAACTACACCCTTCAGTCATCGCCAACGGAAGTACGAGTTGGACAAGCTTATACTTGCCCGCTTGCGTGGTCGCATGGGCGGCACATTGGGCTTGGCCTGGGCAGAGTTGAGCCCACGCGAGCAGCGTCGGGCTGTGGAGCAAGAATACGGGTCGAAGACGAATGTACCTCAAGAAGGCCGACCTTGGGAGACGACTGGGCTCCGTCGCCTTCGACGGCGTCAAGCGTCGGCGGCGATATCAATACAGCAAGCCTATCGCTTGTGGCGACGTCGGCAGGCACAACGAGCGCAGGACACCCCCTTTGACTCCCATGCGCTCAAGACGGCCTCCACGTGGACCACGGCAGTCCAGCGGGTCAGGCAGTGCGGCAAGGCGATTGTGCATGCTGTGTTCGGACGTGTTCGACGAGCACACCCACCTCCCAATCCTGCTCCTCTCAAACCAGACGAGACAGTTCTCGCGACAACTCTGGGATCGAGCCCCTCGGACCTAACCCACAGCACGGACGAGTCCGAGATGGAGATTCATTGCAGCCAGTACCGGTTGCAGCAACACCGTGAGCAGTCCTCGGGGGAGGATGCGCCTACCCGTCGTTCAAAGCCTTCGAGGAGTGGGAGGAAGCGTACGACCTTGGACCAGCGGATGAAAGCCTGGAGGAAGAATGAAGTTGCACGTCTTGCGGCTTGGGAGGCTGCGCGTCTTGCTGCTTGGGAGGGTCTGAGCACGACCCAGCAACCGGCGGGCGAACCTGAGCACCTCGAGGAGGAGCTGAGTATGACCCAGCAACTGGCAGGCGGATCGGGCAGCATACCGCCAGCATGCAACCAACGTGTTGCATCCTGCCGCCTGCCCTAGTCCGCCCGAGGAGGAGCTGAACATGACCCAGCAGCTGGCGGGAGGACCTAACAGCCCACGCCGGCATGCAACTCGACCGGCTGAGCATGCAACGGGCCTGTCCCCGCATGCAACACGCCCCGACCAACATGCAACACGCCTGGTTCAGCATGCAACCAGTGGATTCCAGCATGCAACCAGCGCCTCACAGCATGCAACCAGTCCGGCTGAGCATGCGACCGGCTCGCCTGAGCATGCAGCATGCCTTGATGAGCATGCAACCAGCCGGCCTGCGCATGCAACCAGTGGCTCTCAGCATGCAACCTGCCCAGCTGAGCATGCAACACGCCCAGCTGAGCATGCAACCCGCCTCGCTGAACATGCTACCAGCTCGCCTGAGCATGCAGCATGCCTTGCTGAGCATGCAACCAGCCGGCCTGCGCATGCAACCAGCCGGCCTACGCATGCAACCAGTGGGTCTCCGCATGCAACCTGCCCAGCTGAGCATGCAACACGCCCAGCTGAGCATGCAACCTGATGCCTCGCTGAGCATGCAACCAGCTCGCCTGAGCATGCAGCATGCCTTGCTGAGCATGCAACCCGCCCGGCTGAGCATGCAACACGCCTCGCCCGGCATGCAACACGCCCGGCTCAGCATGCAACCGGTGGGTCTCAGCATGCAACCTGCCTCGTTGAGCATGCAACCAGCCTGGCTAAGCATGCAACCTGCCCGGCTGAGCATGCGACACGCCCGGCTGAGCATGCAACCAGACAGCCTGGGCATGCAACCGGCTCCGCCAAGCATGCAACATGCCCCGCTGAGCAGGCGACGCGCCTGGCCCAGCATGCAACGCGCTCGGCCCAGCATGCAACCGGTGGGTTCCAGCCGCTGGAAAGCGGATCAGACAGTGACTCTACACATGTCAGCGCTACCGACAGTGGCATTACTCACGTCAGCGCCACCGACAGCGACACGACGCACATTAGCGCCACCGACAGCGACACAACGCATGTCAGTGCCACCAGCAGCGACACCACTCACGTCAGCGACACCAACAGTGACACCACTCACGTCAGCCCCACGGATAGTGATACCACTCACGTCAGTGTCTCGACCAACGCCACCACGTACGTCAGTGCCACTGAACATGGTAGTGGAGAAGAACACGAGTGCAACGCCTTGGTGGACGAGGCTGCAACCGCTTTGAGCTCTCACCCAATTGAAGATGCTCTTAAATGTAAGCGTGTTCAACTGGATGGGGGGGTGCGCTGGAAAGCAAACACTCGAACAGGGACACTCTTGGCACACACACTGTCAGCGGTGCGGGACGAGGAAGGACCCTTACTCCTAGTGTTCTATGCCTACCTTCGTGGACACCGAGTAAAGGTGCTGGTGGACTCAGGCGCCTCGGACAACTTCATCTCGGCGGATTGTGCCCGTACCTGTGACTTGACAGTGCGCTCAGGGACGCCAATGAAGGTCACACTGGCAGATGGATCTGTGAAGACCGCTGGAGAGGTGGCGTACACCAAGTTCACCGCGCACACGGCGGCGGGAGTAAACTACTGCGAGAAGCGAATGGCTCTGCGAGTCTTGCCGCTAGGAATCCAAGTAGACGTGGTGTTGGGGGGTAAGTGGCTTCGCAGTCTTTCCCCGGTCACGTTGGATTATGCCGGTCACGGTTCCGTATCCTTCAACACGCGAGCGAATGGTGGAGGACAGCAACGGGTGACACTCGCGGGCTGTAGTCCGGGGGTGGGTCAGGGCAAGGCCCAAGGCGCGGGGCTGATCGATGAGGTATTCTTGACGGCAACGCAGCTGAAGCAGCACCTCATCCACGCCGAGACCAGGCGCCTGGCCGGGGATGAAGAGTTACAACCTCGGTGGCTCATGATGGCCGCGCGCGGGAACGACCATGAGGCAGCCTTTGCGGCTACCGCTGCTGAAGTACCGCCACCTCACACCCCCGTGGAGAAGGAAGGACCCCGTCAAGATACTCGAGATGCACCGGTAAGCAGCACGTGGAAGCAGCGCTTTGACGCCTTCTTTGAGAAGTATCTAGATACCATGTGTGCAGCTCTACCGGAGGCCTCCAAGTTGCGTCGCACTGAGGAGGACAAGGCCCGCATCGATCGCAAGCCGGACGCGGAGGGTGGACCACCATGTAGGCGTCCATACAAGATGACCGCTGAAGAGCTACGCCAGTTACGTGAACGCATCGAGCAGCTCATGAAGAAGGGTTACATCCGGCCGTCGTCAAGCCCGTATGCCGCCCCATGTCTGATGGTACCCAAGCCTGGTGATCCGAAGACATTGCGTCTGGTGGTGGATTACCGACAATTGAATCAGCAGACGGTGCGGGACCGGTATCCGCTACCGGACATCCAACTGATGTTTGACGAGATGCAAGGGGCAGCGTTCTTCTCCTCCTTTGACGCGGTGGACGGATTCTGGCAAGTGCCAATGGCCGAGGAGGACGTGGAGAAGACCGCGTTCACCACCCAGATGGGGGCCTACGAATGGTTGGTGATGCCCCAGGGCCTGCAGAACTCTCCATCTCAGTATCAGCGGCGAATGCAGCGTGCACTTGGTCATCTCCCCTTTGTACGGATTTTCATCGACGATGTAGTGGTCTTCTCACGCACGGTGGAAGAACATTACGACCACGTACGTCAGTTCTTGGACACTTGTCGAGAAAAAGGGGTATACCTGAAGGCATCCAAGGCGCAGATGCTGAAGGAGTCTCTACGGTTCTTGGGCCACACTCTATCCGCCGAAGGATGCCAACCTCAGCATGACAAGGTGTCCTCCATCATGGACTGGCCGAAGCTGGAGACGGTAACCCACGTCAGACAGTTCCTTGGACTAGCGGGGTACTACCGCCGGTTTGTGCACCGGTTCTCGGAGATTGCCCAACCCTTGACTTCGCTCACCAAGACCGATGTACCGTGGCAGTGGGGAGAACTTCAACAATGGGCCTTCGACGAGCTGAAGACCGCTCTTTCCTCAGCCCCAGTATTGGCATTGCCCGACATGAAGGCAGCCGCGGATGGGTCAGCGCCGTTTTTGGTGACAGAGGCCAGGTTGCATGCGACAGAGGCCAGGTTGCATGCGACAGATGCCGGGTTGCATGCCACACAGGCCAGGTTGCATGCGACAGAGGCCAGGTTGCATGCGACAGAGGCCAGGTTGCATGCGACAGATGTCGGGTTGCATGCGACAGGGGCCAGGTTGCATGCGACAGAGGCCAGGTTGCATGCTACAGATGTTAGGTTGCATGCTACATACACCAGGCTGCATGCCACGGAGGCCAGGTTGCATGCTACAGATGTCTGGTTGCATGCCACAGAGGCCAGGTTGCATGCGACAGAGACCAGGTGGCATGTTACATATGCCAGGTTGCATGCTGGTGACGGGTGGTTGCATGCTGCAAGGGCCTTGTTGCATGCCGGTCACAGCTGTATGAAGAAATAATTGATGGCAAGGCAGAATTCAGGAGAAGATCTGCAATGACAATAATTATATTGAGGATCTGGTGGATTCCAGAAAGATCTGCAATGGCAATATCGTGATCTGCCTGATGATTGGTGGAGGAGTACCAGAATCAGGCATATATGTGCACATGATTGGTCGATGGCAGATGTCAATACAGGAATCCTACTAGTGATTGTTAGAGAGCAACATGTTGAAAGGGAAGCTTGGAAAAGTGGACCTCAGTTAGTGTTGATCAAGAGAATGAATTAAGGACAAGTTTTACATGTTAGTGTTAGGTTGTATGCCAAGACTGATATAAGGATATAGATGTATTAGGTCTGAGACCAGACATTATATCGGAAAAGTGACTGTAATTCTAGGCTAGAAGCCAGAGTATGTCATGAAATAAAACAGTGGAATATAAGACTGTGAAGTTAATATTACACACCAAAAACAGCAGAAAACATAAAAAGAAAAGAAAGAAGATAAAAGAAAAGAAAGAAAAATAAAGAGATAAAGATGTATAAGTTATCAGGAGTGTGTGCCTGGTACACTGTCCATGCTCTCCACGTACCGCCGGGGGTTGAAGTATGCACCCAAGGTGATGCGGCGCCTGAGAGCCATCCACCTGGATGTCTCCAAACCAGAGGAGTGGGAGAGGAAGGCTGTCACTGACGATATCCCAGGCACCCACAACGCCCTGTTGAAGATACGGGAGGTTGCTGAGGAGGTGGAGAATGACATTGACACGGAGGCGGCGCAGAGGCGCACCCAAGATCGTCCTCCCCGCACTGTCTCCTTCGCCAACCCCTCACCTCGCACCCCCTTCTTCAGGCGTCCCCCTTCCTCGAACCGTCCAGCACTCGCCATGCTGGAGAATGGGCCCACCACCACCGCTGCCGCGGCGGTTACCCCATTGCCACCACCACCTGGTCTCCCCCGCCCTGACGCTCCGAAGGTCCGCCGGTGTTTCGCCTGCGGCTCCGCGGAGCACATCGTCCGTAACTGCACGGATGAGACCAAGCTCAAGGAGTGGAGGGCCAATGCACCTGCTCGATTGGCAAATTCTCCTGGGTTCGTGGCCGCCGTCGTCTGGGCCATCGAGCAGCAGGAGGACATCTCCTCGGTGGATGGCGTCCCAGAGGAGTTCTCCGAGGAGGTCTTGGCACTTGCTACCTGTGAGGACGAGCAGAGCTACCAGACCCTGGCGGCCCTCGCTGGTATCGAGCTTGTGGAGGGTGACGGCCTTCCCCCGGTTGAGGACGATGAATGACTGGCCGGCGACCAGTCCCCGACCCTGCCCTTCGGGGAAGTGAGGTCATACCCTGATGATCAGACCCTCTCCGCCCTGGAGAAGCGGTCAGAGCCAGTGGAACCCCGACGCGCACGAGGACACAGAGACCCTTGGGGCCATCGACCTCATCCCCAGAACGTGGCCTTCACCTCTGGAACCCGCTTGCGACGCACCTACCGCTCAGCTGGTGCCCCATCGCTGCCGAGGGATGACCCGACCAGCCACCCCCTTGCAGAGAGCGCCTCTTTCGACGAGCCGCCACTACCTCTTGATGACGGCCCTGCTTACACACAGGCAAGGATCGAGGGTCGGAGGGGGCGGCGAGTTCCCCGGCACAGACCCCCCATTATGGGCAGCAACCGTGGAGAGCCCCGCGATCTTCGCCCCCAACCGCGTGTTGTCCTACCATTACCCAACTATCAGTCCAACCTTGCAGATCCGCGGAAGAGGCTGACTGCGTGGCACTGGCATTAATGGCCAGTCCCGCCGGGAATTTCCCGGGAAAACGGGAATTCCCGATGGGAATGCCACACTTACGAGTCGAACGGGAATTTTGCGTGTTCCCGTCACCATAAAGCGAGACTTCCGGGAATTCTGAGGTGTTCCCGTCATCATTGAATTGTTGATTTAAAATTCATTAAAACAAATATTAAATTCCCGTTTCTGAAACGAGAATTCTCGTACTTAAGTTTGAAATACTTCACCGTAGGTTTCGTTTCACAC
>LGRX02013797.1:0-14355 GCA_001247695.2 Cymbomonas tetramitiformis
CTCATGGCGGTGCGCCTGGCGCGCTCGCGGTGCTGCCATCTGCCACTCGCGGCGCGCTCTCTCCCCCCCCCAAAGAAAAGCGGTCCGCTCCCGGACGCTTCACTCTCGGTGGCCCTAAGGGGAGGGCGCAGGTGAGCACCTCGGTGTGCTCACCTCGTGGCGACACGCATGCAAGGGTGGGCCTCCTTGCAGGCGCGTGGCGATGCGTCCCGTCGAGACGGGTGCACTCGCCCGGAGCTTGGGGCTCGCCGGCCTCATCAGCACCCCGAGTGTGGGTGCCGCGCTCCGCGCTCGGCGGCGGGGCATGCGTGCGCGGTGTGCTGCTCCCAGGCACGCGCATCAACCTCTGCAAGGAGGCCCGATGCGCCTGGACGCGGTGCACACGCTGCGCGCTACTCCCAGGCACCATGCGTCTGGTGTGCCTGGCGGGGCAGCGGCGCGTCACGCAGCCCGAGACAGCACAGCGAGAGCTGCTGCCTCATGGCGGTGCGCCTGGCGCGCTCGCGGTGGCTGCCATCTGCCACTCGCGGCGCGCTCTCTCCCCCCCAAAAGAAACGCGGTCCGCTCCCGGACGCTTCACTCTCTGGAGCTTCCACGAGTACATGCCGACACTGCCAGATGCAAGGGGGGGCAGAAAAACCATCATATATGATAGGTTGACTCTTCGGCTTAGATTCGATCTTCACCACAGGGGCTGGAGCACCATCAGATATGGCATCAGACTTCTGCTCGGGGATAGGCTTATCCTCTGACTGAACGGGTGATGTGAGTCGGGGATGTGCCCTTTGGCACCCAGAGAAGTTCACCCTTATCATCCATGATCAGCTGCAGTCCCAGTCTCTTCAACCTTCGACGGAGCTTCAGCCTGTTCCTCAGCATCGTCAGCTACCAAGTCATCGAACTCACTGACGTCATCCTCGGTGTCAGTGTCATTTTCACCAGGCGTGTCATACTCCCACTTCGGACTGGCAGTATCAATGTCATGCTTACTGTCCGTGGCACCCGCGTCATCATCGTCATCAGAATCTGGCAGCTTCTCCTTACTCCAGGCCACAGCGCCTGCACCCGAATCGTCACTGTTCGTAGGCGTCAATTGTACAGCCTTACGCCCAGTGTATGGAATTCCGCGATACTCGTACTCGTCAGTCTCAATCGCATGCTTCCAGAACGCATTACGGATCGGTAATGAAAACGGCGCTACGGGTTCCTTCGCTCGAGTGGCATCTTCCAGAAACCAGCCACCGCCCCTCGAGCGCTCCCAGCGGCGTAGCGCTCCAGAAGGATGGACGATAAGATGCTGCCAACTATAATCGAGCCCATGCTCTCGCTCCCCAAAATACGTAGTCAATGGCTCTGGGGTCCCCTTTCGTGCCCATTTCCATTGCGCGGCCCCATTGGGTAGAAATACAATATACCAATCGAACGGCTTAAAATGGCCAGTGTCCCCCGGCACAAGGTGGTTGCAGGGCTTTGTACACGTCAAACTAATCTAAATTGTAAGTTTTGCCTATGGTATCGCACCGTGGCCGCCCGCGCGGCCCACCTTGGGTGCGTGCCGCCGGCGCGTGCAGTGCAACGTAGCACCGCCCGCGCCCCGCGTGTATGGGAGAGCAAGCAAGGGGTGCCCAACTGCCCATGTCGGGGTATCGGTCAAATTAGTCCCAAGGGGTCCCAATGGGTCCAATACATGCTAATATTTGAGAGTTACAACCGTTTATCGAGTTCTTATTAATGGATGTCCATGTGATAATAAGGGTACTCTGGTTTTCTGAGAGTTTCCTAGAGCCGGCCAAACTCCCAAATAGCATGTTTGACCAAAATGGGGCGGTTTTGACGTCTAAAATGTAAAAAAAAATCCATCGCCCTTGATGCCGTACCGCGCGTGCGGCTCCACAGCGCTACCCCTCAAAAAAGGTGATAATAAGGGTACTCCCGCCTATAATAGACGAGCTTTTTTGAAACTAATTCTTGTAGTTCTCCTATCGGCCGCTCGTAGAAGGTCCAGGTCCCCCCGCTTTGTCCGCGCCCGCAAGTCCCAAGTCCCCTCCCCCTCCCATACTTAAGCGGAGCTCTTAAGTATGGGGATTTTCGGGAGGCGCCTCCGCCAAGTCCCATCCCCTCCCCACCTTTGTGCCCATATTATCGACGTTTGAGTCAAAGGTTGGGGGGAGGACAGAAAAACACGGCCTTTTTCTTCAAAAGAGCTCGCCTATAACGAGTTACGACTTAGACGTTAGAGTTTATACGATCGTCTGGCTGAGACCAGACGCAATCGAGAGCTTGAAACGATCGCGATTTTCGATAAGACCGAGACAAGACGGAATGCAGCTCGTATAAAGTGCCTCCGGTATAGTGGGTGACTTAGAAAGATAATAATAATTAAATCTTAAAAGAGTGAAAAAAAATCGCTTCCGGAGGCTCTGGTCTCAGCCAGAGTAACTTTCCATGGTTGCTGCGGGTTTGCACGTGTTGGGGTTGCTCTTGGAGTCAGGGGTGACGTGTCCCACGCGCAATCTTGTTGGGTACTGATTGGCTTGTCTGACGGGTGTCGCACATCTTGGGGGGCAGACATCTACAACTCTTTGAAATGGGCTCTGCCAGGCTCGTCGCGAAAAGGGCTACACTGTGGAAGCTCGCGCCGGATGTATGCTAGCGGCGCCCTTACTGTGATTCCAAAACCTTCTCAGCTTGCATACGGCTCTCCAGTGCTAAGAGCCAGGAGTCAATGGCTGCAACCTCCACTGTGCCTGGCAGGGGGGGGAGCTTCCTGTGATAGATGGTCAGCATCTAGGATTGATAGAGGATCTCTGGGCAGACCAGTGACACATTCCAAAAACCCCTAAATCACATAATCTTTCGTAGGGTCACTGGATTTGAAATCAGGTCCATGGAGGAGAAAATATGGGACAAGCAATCGGCGACAACATGCACTAAAAAAGGTCCATCCTTGGCACGCCAATGTTGCCAAGGTCCCCACCCACTGCGCTAGCTCAGAGTTCTTTGACTATAGCACCCACCCTCCATGCACCCACAAAGTGAAGAAGAGTAGTCGTCACCAGTCTTCATAGGCACATCACCAACTGCTGGCGCAGCAATTTTAGCAGCCAGCAGGCCTTGGCAACATGCTGGCAACAGGCCTTACCACCACTACCACCACGACCACCAGCCCATCTAGCAGCAGCAAAAGATCACATGTGCCTCACGGAAAGACAGAAGCCACATTGATAGAAAGAAGGCGAGTCCGGGCCGTAGAAACTCTTCTCTATACCACATTTGTGTGATATGGTATATCATATTAGGTTTCGGGTGGCCATGATTTGAGCTCTTATGTACCGGCCGTGATCATCGATCAGTAAAGTAATGCACACGAGCTCAACGTGCGTCCTATGCTAGTACTATCAAGCACCTCACGGCACAATAACAGGTCAGGCATGCTAAAGTAGAGCCTCTGGTGGTACTAGTAAGCCCCGGTTGATGGCGCCATTACTGATATGCTTGTTGGATGCAGCTCCACGTCCACTGTTGCATATATATTCCTGCTCGCGGTTTGCAACGATGTTGTGAGCGGGCCTCTAATAGATTCAGCCATTGGTGATGGCGGCGGATAACCTGATCCCAGCACCATGCAACCAACGAGGCGTCTGTCATATGCAAGCTAATCAGTGCATCATACATCCCAAAGATAACGCCGCACATCGGTACCACACTATTACACATGTTCAGTGTTCAGCTTGCATAAGCATGGCACGGCAGAATCATGGTTACCGAAGAGCTGCAGGGTGTCTCTGGTTCCGGCCCAGAGATGCGGGAGCGGGTGACCGTGCCCAGCATCGTGCCACAAGCCCATCTCCCCGAATCGCACGCAACGTGCAATCTGATTGTCCTGCATCACAATTTTCTTCAAGCACGCTCCTGCTCACACCAACCCTCCATCTCATACCATATCGTTCATAATGCTTTCAACACGTTGCAGCTAGTAAGCTTGACTCAGCTCCGACCACAAAGCCCTCGAGAGGATGGCCTCTAAGTCAAACCCCTCGAGAGGATGGCCTCTAAGTCAAACCCCTCGAGAGGATGGCCTCTCTAAGTCAAACCCCTCGAAAGGATGGCCTCTAAGTCAAATCCCTCGAGAGGATTGCCTCTAAGTCAAACCCCTCGAGAGGATGGCCTCTAAGTCAAACGTCCGAAGGGGTGGCCACAAAGAAAGAACCACATTAAGTGCATTTGCGTTCTTGCTGAGCCCAAGCAGCTCGATGCAGGTAGCCCACGTCGAATAATACTGTAATGCTCCAGGGGTGCACTCACCATCCGAGACATTCCATACACGAAGTATCGCGTCATCTCCACACGCAGCCAGCGTCGAGTTCCCGCCTTCGTCTCTAATAGCAATTCCCAAATTCATGTGTGTATTGCGGTGCTCGCGGAATGTCAGTGCTGCTTTCGTGCAGCGCAGATCCGCTTTGTATAATGTCCCTGCTCAACCACCAAAGATCAACATTGTCGTTTCTCTTTTGCTCGAATCCTCATTTGCCAAAGGCAGGCACTGCAATACACTTCATTAAATGATTTTGTAGAGTGTTTGAAAATGCAGTTTGTGCTTTTTTAAATGCTTTCTAAATTCAAGTTTGATGAGATATCCAGACTGTCTGTGCAAGTCACCAAAAGGAAAGAGTCCTCTGGGTCGGGAGCGGTGGGAAGAGCAAAAGGAACAGAGCTGAACAGGCGTGTCGCTTCGTGGCTACTTGTACATTCTGTTTGTGCCACGGAGGTACATGTGTCATTCGGCTCAACTGCAGCAGGAGTCACGGATTCTGAAAGTCTGAAACCACAAAAATTATGTTGCACTCCAATTTGAACATTTCTCTTTTGCTCGAATCCTCATTTGCCATGAAACCAAAGATGAAACCGTGAGGCACACAAAATAAATCTGATCTCTGTCACTGTGACCATGTTAACCACTCGAAGTAGTAGTTCATGTCTGCGCCCCTCAAAGCTGTCGGGTCAATGTAGTGTTGCACTGCCGAAGAGAACTGTGACCAGCCTCCAAAGAAACCACTTTCTCCATTGTCACACCTACAGCTCGAGCACACGTCGTGGCACCCTTCCGAGTACTGTGTGCAGAAACATGACCTCCTCAAGAAAAATGACCTAAACCCTAAAATATGGGGTCTGCAATCCAGCTCGCTGAGAGCCAGAACAATCCAGTCATTGGCAACTGAAGCCTTGAAGTTCTTTGGGTCCTCGGGTAGCAGCCAGTAGGCGTCAGGTTGAGTCATCTCAGATCTGCTCCAAGCTGTGTCACGGTGAAACTCCCAGTTCTCGATCAGCTCCTTCAAAAGAGCCACTCCCCTCCAGGGGATGCACAGGCGTCTCTTCACCAGGTGATGTCGCCGTCCTTTCTCTTTCAGCAACACCACAGAGAATTCACTGTCACCACAATGAACGTGCTGTCTTGACAACGAAGTCCCCGTGTCCGGTCTGCCAAAGGTCACAAAGGCAACGACCACGTAGGAGAAGGCCCGTAGCAGCCGCAGCTCTTCAGAAGATCGCGGAGTTAGCTTCAGCGCTGCTTCGTGTACACGTCGTACGTGTCCCGCTGGCAGCCAAGTTCGCTGGGTCTCGATGTTCTCCTCCTGCACCGCCAGCTCCGCCTGGATGGTTGCCATCCCTTTCACAGCTCGGGTCACAGAACGACCCTTCGCTGGTCCAAGAAATCGCAGGTCCTCGTGGTAGTTGTTGATGGCTGACAGGTACGGCTGCAAGGAAGCTGACTTGATGCCCCCGTCCTTCAACACAGAGGCGATGTACAACAACGCCTCCGTTGCTGGCAGCCACGGCCGTTGGTGCTGCTCACAAAATAAAATGAAGCGCCGCGCCTTCAGTCCGTAGTTGCTCATCGTCGTGTCCAGCAGCGCTTTTCTCTGCATTTTCACTACCAGTTTTGTGAGCCGGGATTGTCCCAACTCACTCCTCCACCGCTCACAGAGTGAGTGCGTGAGGAAGTTTTCTACATCACCACCGCGCTTGTTCTCTTCGTAGTCGCCTCCGCAATCGATGTTCTCGCCGTCCGCGTCCGCTGCCTCGTCCGTCAGCTCCGACACGCCCGTGCTGTTAATGATTTTGAAGTTCTCCTTGGACAGGTCCAGTGTCTCCTCGTCGCCGTCGTCGTACAACACGTGCGCCTTCCCGTCCTCGTTGACTCCTTCACCACACCCGGGTAGAAGCAGTCATCGTCCTTCCAGAACACCTCGATTTTAGAGCCCACGGTCACCTTGCCCGCTGTCGTACTCGTAGCAGAGCTCCTTCGCACTTCAGCAGCGTAGTAACTCACGGGCGCACCTCGATGAAGAACATCACAGCGTCCCATTTTGAGGGCCTGAGCAGCTCGGACCCTCCCAGCCTGCTCGGAGTGAATAAGTCCCTGCGCCACGGCATGATCACCACCTCGGTGGCCAGGGCCTCCAACTCCCTGAACCAGGACTGTCCCGGCCAGTACGGAGCCACCACCGTAGCAGCGGCCCCCTCCTCCCGCAGCTTGTGCGCCACCTCGTCCCGCAGCGCCCACGGGGGGTTCACCCAATTGTTCTCCCCCCGCTAGTCGTACGTCAGAGAGTCCACTCCTTCGCACTTCGGGTCCTTCCACGCAACGTAGTACCGAGGAAGATGCGCGGAGATCTCGGAAGCGAACCTGTCCACCGTGTAGGGGCCCCATTGCTTGTTGGCCCACACGAACCAGTCTCGATTGAGTCTCCAGTCGTCCAGGTCCTCGCAGCGAGAAAGATTGTCTGCCCACACGTTGGCCTCGCTGCGGATGTAGCGCGCCTGCAGCTCGATGTCGTGCAGGTCCAGCAACAACCACAGGCGTCGCATCCTCCTCATGAGGTCGGGGTTGCGGCTGGTGAAGTGTGAGAGCATCGCCACCACTGCCTGGTTGTCGCAGTAGAGTCGTACGACCTTGCCCTCCAGCTCTTTTAGGAACGCCTGCACTGTCTTGTACACGGCCTCCAGCTCCAAGTGCGTGATGTGCCAGTTGCGCATCTCGTCCGACCAGAAACCTCGCGCGGGGAACTTGAGGTTCAGCACTCCTCCCCAGGCCATCATCGAGGAGTCTGTGTGCACCTTCGCTCTCGTCGGGGACCTCCAGATCTTGCGCCCGTTCCACCTGCTCATCACAGGCAGCCTGGACCACCATTCTAAGTGCCCCCGAGCTGCACGAGAGATCTTTACCTTTGCTCCCCAGCTGCGTTTCTCTGCCAGCACGAAGTAGAGCTCCCGTAGGTAGAGCCGCGCTGCTGGTACCGCCAAGTACACGGATTGGCAGAGTCCCGTGAAGGAAGCCAGTCTCCTGGCAGGAATCCACCTCCGATTTCTCGCTGCGTCGCACAGGATCTCCTTCGCTCTGGTGTGGATCTTGTGTACCCGTCGTTTTGTGACATGGAATTGTCCCAGCTTCAGATCCACCTCCAAACCGAGGTGCTCCCCCACCTGCGTAGGCTCCCAATGGCCCTTCTTCTCGTTCCGCTGTAGGCCCAGCCGATGAAGCACCAGTTGAACTTTTTCTCGACGCAGAAAGCCTTCTCGCTGAGAGTCGACCAGCACCAGAAAATCGTCCATGTACGGTAGTACTCACATCCCGCTGTGACGGTTCCTCGCCAGCACCACCTGCTCTGCGACGGACTGACCATCGCTGTCGTACTGCAGAACCGTCCCGCAGCCTCCTGATTTCTATGCGATCTTCTGCTGCCTAGAGAACGTAGAGCTTCCACCATCACGCGTACGAACTTGCAGAACACCCTCGGAGCGTCGTTCCACCCGAACGGTACCGCAGAACATTGAAGCAGTTCTCCTTGCAGATCGAACTGCATGAAGCGCTGAAAGTCCCGGTGAATCCCCAGCGCATGAAAACCGTCCTGGAGGTCGAAGCTGAAGCACCAGTCGCCCGGCTTCGCCAGTCTTCGTAGTTTCTTCAGCGTCTCCATCTTCACGCGATTCTTCACACACCACTGCTTCAGCCATCGGAAGTCCACCACCAGTCTCCACTTGTTCGTACCCGGTTTTGGCACTAAAAAAGCGCGAGAAACATGAGATCTTCTCGTCGCTCTCGTCCAGGCACCGTTCTGTAGCAGCCTTTCCTTCTCCGCGTCCAGCCACACCTGCTGCTGACGCGTAGCATCCCTCAGTGACACACCGTGGTCGAACGGAGGCGGAGACCCGCGCTTCCACCTCAACTTCACCCCGTGAGTAATCCACTGCATCACTTCGGAACTGGCGCCCGCCGCGCGCCATGCTCCCCTCCGCTGTCTCACCTGCTGTTGCACGGTGAGTTTTCCCCGTCCAGCGCCCGGAGAGGGCTGTTGCGCTGGACGGGGTGGCGGCACGCACATCACACATCGGCCGCGGGCTTTCCGCCCCGGCCCTTGCCGCCTTTGTCGGTAGGCTTCTTACCGTCCTTCTCCTCGTTCTTCTTACGCCTCTCGTTCTCCTTCCAGCGCTGGTCCCGGTGATCTTTCACGGCCCGCGTTTCCGCATTCGCTGCATTCTTCGAAGTAAGGCTCAGCATTGCCTTGCCGCGGTTCTTGTCGAAGTCGTTCAGCCACTGCTGCAACACCTCGTCTGCCACCACGCCGTCCGCTGCCTGGTAGACCCTGTCCTCCACGAACTGCAGTTTCGCACGTAGAGCGTCAGATCCTCCCCGCTGTGAAGATCCAGGCTCCTGCTCCAGCTGCCCGCGCAATTCCAGCATCGTCCACCTGTTGCACAGCATCGCGTACACGCCGTGCACAGAGTTGGTCACTGCGTGAAAACGTTTCTGCCACTCGCGGCCCGACAACTCGCAGTCCTCATCCACGTCCAACGTCTCGTTGCATTCACACACCACGTCGTGCAAGTAAGACAGCGCCGGAGCCAAAACCAAGCACTCGTACTTCATTGAAGAGTTGGACTTCTTGGAGAGAGCGTCGTACGTCTTGTTCCCGTGCAGGTCGTACAGCTGCGGCATTCTCGATGTCAGCGTAGCCGGCCTCGGCGGGAACGGGTTGACTGAGGCTGCTGGCACGTACGCCAGCTTCCTCCTTCTCTCCAGAAGTTGTTCGGCGGTCTTGGCTACGGTGTCCGGGTCCGAAGTCCCAGGCTTCGCTGCCACCTTCGCCTCCAACTCCACGTTGATTAGTGCTTGTCGGTGAAGCTCATCACGCAGCAGGCGATGCTCCTCTGCCTGCTGCCTCTGCATTTCAAGCAGCTCCCCTTGCTGCTTTTGCATGATCAGAATTTGTTGCATCAGCACGTCCTGAGTGGACTGTGCTGCCGGGGAAGGGGAAGCCTGCCCGATGTCTGGCTTCCCCGCGAGGGGAGGGAAATCCTCTGTAGACTTGCCCTTCGCAGTTCCAGCCATTCTTCTCCCCCAAAGGAGTCACAGTGAAGTCAATCGTACTGCCGTAGCCGATGTGAAGCCGTCGTTTGAAGTCGTAACGCCGTCCCCGCGACTTCGCTGCCAGATCTCCTGTCGTCGTACGATCGCCGTCGTACAACCTAGTGGTCTAGTCACTACCTACTCTATTGTTTACAGGTGGGACAGGTGAAGAAAATCTTACAAAATCGGATTTGCAGTGTGCCTCACAGAGTACCGTAGGTACCCGCGAAGTTCCTGTTTGCAAGAGCAAAAGGAACAGAGCTGAACAGGCGTGTCGCTTCGTGGCTACTTGTACATCCTGTTTGTGTCACGGAGCTACATGTGTCATTCGGCTCTACTGCAGCAGGAGTCACGGATTCTGAAAGTCTGAAACCACAAAAATTCTGTTGCACTCCAATTTGAATAGTTTCTTCAGGGTTTGAGCATCCTGATTGCTGTACAAGGCCTAGACAGTCATGCTTTACACAAAACTGATCAGCAGGCACTGCAGATTCCAATACCCCTTCTAAAGGGTGACTGTCTAGCTATCTCAATGCCAGTTTTTGGGAATGGTGCCCCTTCAGTTTGTCACACCCAGTTTTTAGGGAATGGTGCCCTTCCAGCTCCAGTGGTATAGGGATGGTGCCCCTTCAGTCCTCATTTGATCATCACGGGGTAGGTTGTCAAGATATCCACCCCCCCGGCACCACAGTGGTCCCGAGTACAAACTCATAGTCCAAGATGTCCAGATAGTCCAACCTGACAAGCCTCATGCGAGTCGGAGCCCGAGTCCAGATCGGGGATGGAGTCATCAAAGTTGTCACCACGGTGGTCACCATCATCATCCTCGGTGAACACCTTCATAGAGTCGAAGATGTGCTTGGTGGCGCCACAATCCAGAACAACCTCTTGCCCATAGTGGAGCGGGGCGCAACCCGTAGGTCAGGATCCACCACCCCTCCGGACACCTTAGCACAGCGAGCAACAGCATCAGTAGGTACCGCCAACACTCTGTCCAGCACGGAATAGTTGTTGGAGAGGGCGAGTCCAGAGGATGGAGGAGGGTCCACCAAGGCAGATTTACCTGAGTCACTCCCAAAGACCAGGTGGAACGGAGTCACGGAGACATCAGAGAAGTCAGAAGTCACCGAAGTCGGGAGAGTGTGCTCATTGTTCCAGTGACATGCCGCCTCACGGAGAGCAAAGAAAGTCTCACCGGTGTCCTCCAGGCCAGAGTGTAAGCCAGATCGCCCACCCTCACCGAGAGCAAATAAAGCCTCACCGGTGTCCTCCAGGCCAGGGTATAAGTCAGATTGCCCACTATCACGGAGAGCAAATAAAGTCTCACAAGTGTCAGAGTGCTCCTCCTCCTCGCCAGCATATATGTCCTCACCAGTCTCATCCAGACCAGGGTGTAAGTCAGATTGACCAGCCTCTCGGAGAGCAAATAGAACCTCACCACTTTCCTCCAGGCCAGGATAAAGCTCAGGTTGTCCAGCTGCAGCACCAAGGTGCTCACCAGGCTTCGGTAATTTACCATGCCTCTCGTAGTCCGCAACCCTCTTAAGAATTGCCGCCTTGGTAGAGGGGGAAGCCTTCTCGAAGAACGCCTCCCGCTTCTCGACGTTCTTGATGAAGCAGTCTGTAGAAGGGTGGCCACGTCTGTGACAGATAGAGCAAGGGACCTTGCCAGCAGCCCCAGATTCAGAATTGTTGTCGGTGTGGTTCACTGCGTGGGCAGTGTGCGTCACAGCATCGCGCGGGGTGAGTATTGTGTCGTAATGAGATGTGACCTGGTCAGCCAGCACGTCCGCAGTAGGGAGGGCCTCGACCATGAATTTGGCCTTGAGGAGCATATAGTCGGGATGCAGTCTCACAATAGCCATAGCAGTGTACATGGCCTCAACCGTCTCCATACAGAGAGGTTTGCCACAAGGCGTAACGCGCGTGCTCATGGAGTACTCGTGTATACGCCGAAGAGTCTCCTTCGCTTCCAGAAACGCCGAAAGAGGAGGAGAAAGATTTGAAAGTCGATTAGGTAGCAAGAACAGCTTATCCACCTGGTTGATGAAATAGACGACACTAGTGTTGCGTCGTAATTTGGAAAGCGCAAGCTAGGCTCCGTGACCATCAGAGTACGGTTCAAAGCTGCGAACAACAGCGTTCGCAGTGCCAGTGGTAACGCGACAGAGGAAGTCATAAAATAGTTGATTCGCTTCCTCAAGATAGGACTCGTCCCCCCTCAGCATACGAAGTGGAGTCGATTCCGAAAGCAATAGCGCCAGAGAAGGGTGACTCAGAGAAGGACGAATTTTCGCAAGCCACTCGTCCCAAATTCCTTCCTGGTCAGAATTTTTGCCAGAGAAGTGCGAGTCCGCGGAAAGTCCTTTAGTCATATCAGAAAGAATTGGTAAAGGTCGTTGCTCGCTAACGAAATCAAATGCTGGTCCACAAGGACAGCGGGGCGGGGACCTGTCAGACCAAGGCTGCGGAGCTCACAAAGTTGAGCACCCATAGTCTTAACCATGTCCGTAAGTGCCGAGATTTGCTCCTGTTGGCTACACAGCGCAACAGCATTATCTCGCGCGGTTGGTTCGCCCGGCCTCTCCTCAGACGCTGGTACACCAAGATCGGGATTAGACGGCGGGGTCACCTGGCTTCTGCTTCTTCCCATAATGAATTTGCGTACGCGCAGCGGAAATTAGCGTGATAAACAAAATAGAACGCACTTACAAAGTAAGTGGGCCCATAACCTGTTGGAATTCAGCGGTGGGTAGTTTGCAAAAAGCGAGCGTAAACTTTCATTCACAAAAGATGTAGCAGTTCGCAGCTTGAAACGCCACGAACATTAGCGCCCAATCATTACTGATTGGGCAGTCTAAGTGAAAGTTCACTAATCAGAGTTTGACGTGTCACTGTCGAGTTCATAACGACTGCAGTGACACGCCTGCGATGGGCCGATGAACTCTCCGGCCCACTTTCAGAAGATGGGCCGCGAGCTATTACACACTGTGTCTTGCCGATGGTCATCATATGATCCAACGGCCACGATTAGTTCAGCAGATCTACAGATCTAGATCTAAGGGTTTCATAGGGTTTCTTTAGGGTTTCTTCAGGGTTTGAGCATCCTGACTACTATACAAGGCCTAGACAATCATGCTTTACACCAAACTGATCAGCACGCACTGCAGATTCCAATAGTCCCCGCGACTTCGCTGCCAGATCTCCTGTCGTCGTTCGATCGCCGTCGTACAACCTAGTGGTCTAGTCACTACCTACTCTACTGTTTACAGGTGAAACAGGTGAAGCAAATCTTACAAAATCCGATTTGCAGTGTGCCTCATAGAGTACCGTAGGTACCCGTGAAGTTCCTGTTTGCAAGAGCAAAAGGAACAGAGCTGAACAGGCGTGTCGCTTCGTGGCTACTTGTACATCCTGTTTGTGCCACGGAGCTACATGTGTCATTCGGCTCAACTGCAGCAAGAGTCACGGATTCTGAAAGTCTGAAACCACAAAAATTCTGTTGCACTCCAATTTGAACATTTCTCTTTTGCTTGAATCCTCATTTGCCAAAGGCAGGCACTGCAATACATTCCATTAAAATGATTTTGTAAAGTGTTTAAAATGCATTTTGTGCTTTTACATGCTTTCTAAATTCATGTTTTTGATGAGATGTCCAGACTGTCTGTGCACGTCACCAAAAGGAAAGAGTCCTCTGGGTCGGGAGCGGGGGGAAGAGCAAAAGGAACAGAGCTGAACAGGCGTGTCGCTTCGTGGCTACTTGTACATCCTGTTTGTGTCACGGAGCTACATGTGTCATTCGGCTCTACTGCAGCAGGAGTCACGGATTCTGAAAGTCTGAAACCACAAAATTTCTGTTGCACTCCAATTTGAACATTTCTCTTTTGCTCGAATCCTCATTTGCCATGAAACCAAAAATGAAACTGTGAGGCACACAAAAGAAATCTGATCTCTGTCACTGTGACCATGTTAACCAAGCGAAGTAGTAGTCCATGTCTGTGTCCCTCAGAGCTGTCGGGTCGATGTAGTGTTGCACTGCCGAAGAGAACTGTGACCAGCCTCCCAGGAAGCACACTTTTTCCATTGTAACACCCACAGCTCGAGCACACGTCGTGGCACCCTTCCGGGTGCTGTGTGCAGAAAAGTGACCTCCTTCAGGAGGTCTGCAGTCCAGCTCGCTGAGAGCTAGACCAATCCAGTCATTTGCCACGGAAGCCTTGAAATTCTTCGGGTCCTCGGGTAGCAGCCAGTAGGCGTCAGGTTGAGTCTTCTCAGAACTGTTCCAAGCCGTGTCACGGTGGAACTCCCAGTGCTCGATCAGCTCCTTCAACAGAGCCACCCCCTTCCAGGGGATGCACAGGCGTCTCTTCACCAGTTGATGCCGCCGTCCTTTCTCCTTCAGCAGCACCACTGAGAACTCACTGTCGCCACAATGAACGTGCTGCCGTGACAACGAGGTCCCCGTGTCCGGTCTGCCAAAGGTCACGAAGGCCACAACCACTTAGGCGAAGGCTCGCAGTAGCAGCAGCTCCTCAGGCGATCTCGGAGTCAAACTCAGCGCTGCTTCGTGCACACGTCGTACGTGTGTCGCTGGCAGCCACGTCCGCTGGGTCTCGATGTTCTCCTCTTGCACCGCCAGCTCCGCCTGGATGGTCACCATCCCCTTCAGAGCTCGGGTCACAGAACGCCCCTTCGCTGGTCCAGGAAAACGTAGGTCCTCGTGGTAGTTGTTGATGGCAGACAGGTACGGCTGCAAGGAGGTCGACTTGATGCCCCCGTCCTTCAACAGAGAGGCGATGTACAACAACACCGTCGCCTCCGATGCTGGCAGCCACGGCCGTTGGTGCAGCTCACAAAATAAAATGAAGCGCTGCGCCTTCGGTCCGTAGTTGCCCATTGTCGTGTCCAGCAGTGCCTTTCTCTGCATCGTCACTGCCAGTTCCGTG
>LGRX02013800.1:0-22279 GCA_001247695.2 Cymbomonas tetramitiformis
GTAGAAATCCGCGAAATGGAATCCTTCCAGAAATACTGAGAAGAACTTTGTCTGCATCGTGCACTAGAGCGAGCGAACCCGACGTGCAGCCGTCACATGCGCCACCGCGTTGGCCACCGTGAACACTCGATGGAGTGCGTCGAGCGCCTCATCTCGCCGCGTGGGGCTCCGCTGGCCCAATGCCTGCAGAACGTTCAGCTGGTCATCCACGAGTTCCATGAGCACCCCCGCGGAGTAGGCGCTCAGCGGTGCATCGGAGGGGATGCTCGATGGGACCAGGCTGTTGAGGATCACAGGCGATGACGTGGCAAAGCCGGCGTCCGGCAACTTGGCAGCGTCGGTGTCCAGCACCTTGGCAGATGCGCTGCCTGTCGGGCCGGCGTCCGGCAACTTGGCAGCGTCGGTGTCCAGCACCTTGGCAGATGCGCTGCCTGTCGGGCCGGCGTCCGGCAACTTGGCAGCGTCGGTGTCCAGCACCTTGGCAGATGCGCTGTGTGTCGGGCTCACTGTTCTTTTGATCGGGACTGATTCTGATCTCTCCGGCGGTGTCGGAGAAAGGGTGTCAGCAGGAGAAGGAGCGAGGGGATTCGCCTGATTAGAGGATGTGCCACAACCCTTGCCGGAGCCCATATTCACCGCCGCGCACCGCCGCACACTCAAAGCTTGGGAACTAGGGTCGACAGCGTCTCACGGCCAAACCTACCACGTATCAACCTGCTCAACGGATTCGCGAAGGGTGAAGTCGTCGAAGGACCGTCATCCTCGACGCTCCTGCGTGAGGGAGCTCACAAACTCCTCGTCGCCTGGCAGCTTCACGCCGCGCTGAGCGCTTTCGCTTTGTGGGAAAGAAGTTGAAACAGGGTCTCCGCCTCCTCTAGATGGCGTAGCTCGGAAGCGCTCACTGGCTGGCGGGCCTCGTCGCGGCGGTAATTAACAGGTCGAACAGATCCTCCTCCAACCTTTCTCCTCTCGATGACGTCGGGCAGACTTCAGGGCAACCTTCAAAGGAGCCGTATAGTCTTAGCCTTGCCGCTTCGGCACGCTTACACACACAGTCAGGCGTCATATGCGAACAGCGTTACACCGCAGTACCATCCCCCCCTGGGCGATGGAACCCACGAAAACGGCACCCGTGATATTGCGTTGTGCTGGAAGAGCACCGTAAGGTCCATCTTGAGGCTCGATATCCATTCTTAGATGCAGTTCCTGGCACCTCGGGCGGAGGAAGTTGAGTAAGGTCGATCGAGGTGCACGAGTCGGAACCTCAGACAATCACAAGTACTATATCACCTACCGTGTTGTTGGAATGCGATGTATATGCGCTGTTCTCCCAATGTGTTACAGGACATCGGCAGCATATTCAATGAACATAACTGCAAGAATATCCGATTATTGATGTTAGTTACCTTCCAGCTAAGGAGGGGGCACTCCTGGCACGCCCCCACTATCTAGATGCCACTAATTAAAACAAGGCACCAACCGCTCATCACAAATGCTATCTGCTCAGCAAGCATCCTGCTCGGCCCAGCCCTCCTCGTTGCGCACAAGCACATTCTGCACCTCACTCCTGCACAAGCTGCAAAAAATTCGCAAGCTCCGTCTCAAGTTTGTCGCGCTTTCTTCTCTTCCTCTCCGTCTTGAGCGGCCTCTGCCGTTCTTTGCGCTTGCCCCCGCAAGGTGGGTAGGAAGCCATGTCCACCTCAGCCACGCCTCCGCACACCGGCCGCAGCTCGTCCGCTCCCGCGTCCGTTGCATGTCGCCCAGTCACGTCCAGCTCATTGATGCCATTCAACACCTCACTCCTGCACAAGCTGCAAAATTTCGGTTGAGAAGCAGTGACCGTGCGCCTCCGCCCACTGCACAGCGCCACCAAAGTCCGCCCCCAGCTCTTTCATAAACCGCACTGTCTCCGCGCTGCCTCCACTGCATGCAAGCCACGCAGGCAGTGCACCATCGTCGTCGGCACGCCCAAGCTCCGCGCCCGCCTCCAGCAGCTGCCGGCCACGTCCGGCTCGCTCCTGTCCGCATTGATCTGCCGCCACTTGCCCGCTCTCTCCTGCTGCGCCACCGCCGGCGCGCCCGCCAGCTCCGCGTCCTCATCGACCGCCCGTGGCACCCTGCAGCACCCTCAGCGCCTCCCAATGTCCCCCAAACGCAGCCAAATGCGCAGGCGTGTAGCCGTCATTGTCGGCATGGCTGAGGTCCGCACTGGCACCCTGCAGCATCCTCAGCGCCTCCACGTGTCCCCCATTCGCAGCCTCGTGCGCAGGCGTGCGGCCGTCATTGTCGGCATGGCTCAGGCCACGCTGGCATCCTGCAGCATCCTCAGCGCCTCCACGTGTCCCCCACCCGCAGCCAAGTGCGCAGGCGTCTGGCCGAATTCGTCAGCATGGTTCAGGTCCGCACTGGCACCCTGCAGCACCCTCAGCGCCTCCACGTGTCCCCTACCCGCAGCCCAGTGCGCAGGCGTGCTGCCGTCATTGTCAGCATGGCTGAGGTCCGCGCCGGCATCCTGCAGCACCCTCAGCGCCTCCACGTGTCCCCCACCCGCAGCCAAGTGCGCAGGCGTAGTGCCGTCATTGTCGGCATGGCTGAGGTCCACGCTGGCATCCTGCAGCACCCTCAGCGCCTCCACGTGTCCCCCACCCGCAGCCCAGTGCGCAGGCGTGCGGCCGGCATTCTCGGCATGGCTCAGGTCCACGCCGGCAACCTGCAGCATCCTCAGCGCCTCCACGTGTCCCCCACCCGCAGCCGAGTGCGCAGGCGTGCGGCCGGCATTCTCGGCATGGCTCAGGTCCACGCCGGCATCCTGCAGCATCCTCAGCGCCTCCACGTGTCCCCCACCCGCAGCCCAGTGCGCAGGCGTGCGGCCGGCATTCTCGGCATGGCTCAGGTCCACGCCGGCAACCTGCAGCATCCTCAGCGCCTCCACGTGTCCCCCACCCGCAGCCGAGTGCGCAGGCGTGCGGCCGGCATTCTCGGCATGGCTCAGGTCCACGCCGGCATCCTGCAGCATCCTCAGCGCCTCCACGTGTCCCCCACCCGCAGCCGAGTGCGCAGGCGTGCGGCCGGCATTGTCGGCATGGCTCAGGTCCACGCCGGCATCCTGCAGCATCCTCAGCGCCTCCACGTGTCCCCCAGACGCAGCCGAGTGCGCAGGCGTACGTCCATCATTGGCAGCATGGCCGAGGTCCACGCTGGCTTCCTGCAGCATCCTCAGCGCCTCCAGGTGTCCCCCATGCGCAGCCGAGTGCGCAGGCGTACGTCCATCATTAGCAGCGTGGCTGAGGTCCGCGCCGGCATCCTGCAACACCCTCAGCGCCTCCAGGTGTCCCCCATGCGCAGCCCTGTGCGCAGGCGTGCGGCCCTCCCTGTCCTTTGCGTCCACCTCCTTCTCCACACACCTTACCTTCAACGCTTGCAACAACACTCGCAACACCTCCACATGTCCTTCCTGCGCAGCCCAGTGTGCGGGCGTCATACCAAAAGCGTCAGGACCGAGATCCGCGCCCTCCTGAATTAGCAACCGTAGCTTATCCACGTCACCATCTCTGGCAACCAAATGGACGGGTGACATGTCTCGAGCGTCACCAGCAAGGCCGCGTCGCAAGGGCATGAACGCAGCATCCGCGCCAGCAACCTGACTTGTGGTGTTTGAGCTCGCGTCCCAGATCGATTGCGAGACCGGTAGGAGATCGGTGATCGCTGCCTCCAAGCTGAGCGCTGGATTCCGTGCACGCGTTCTCTTCACCTCCGTACTGATTCCCGCGAGCTCCTCCCGGCTGAGCTCGATGCCACGCTCCTTTGCTATCTGCTTAACCGTGCTCAGCGTGTTTTCCTCCCCCAACTCTCTCAGCCTTGCGATGAATGGCGCAGTGTCCGCTTCTGTGGGTGACCGCTGCGCTTTGTATGCATCGTTCGCCAGCTCTGCGCTCATTGCGGCCAGCTCTTTGTCGTCACACTGCAGTCCCTCTTCCTTGGAGCGCACTCGCAACATCTCCGAGTAGCTGGCGTTGCGCGCCAGCCAGTCCTGCGCCTCCCTCTCAGCACTCTCTGCCATCTCCTCGAGGTCCACCCTGTCAGAGATGAGCTGAATCGTGTCAGGGCTTAACTGCACTTCCAGGAGGAGGGCCTCTGCCTTGAGGATGACAGGTATCCCATGGCGCCTCACAACGGCGCGTGCCACCGAGCTGAGCGGCTGTGGGCCATCAGAGCTGCACACTTGTTCAGCACACGCCTTCTGCGCCAGCTTCACCACCTCACCTGTGCTCACCTTGACTGCCTCGTCTGCCGCAGCGGACAGGACCAGGATCATCGCTTCCACCAGGTCAGGGCCTCCGGAGATAACGCTAAGCCCTGCCTTGCGGCTGAGCACGCGCCGCTCGTGCTCATCCGGTCGAAGCCCTTTTGATAGCACAGAGCTATCCGCCGCCTTGCGTAGGCGCTCCTCCGCGTTCTGCACCTCCGTGCACCACTCCTGCACTGTTTGTGTGCGCAACTCGGGGAGCGTCGTAAACGCCTCGCCTGCACTCGCGCTCTCCTCACTGGACGTCTGGTTGGGGGGATCAGAGAGGGAGATGGAACCCTTTCTCACAATCGGGGTCAGCGCTTTCACCTCCTCTGAGCTCAGCTTGGGGTCCAGCCATTCAGGGATAGTGACGTTCCCGAGCAACGCGGGAATGCGCTTCAGCAGCGCCGCCTTCGCTGCCTCCTCAGGGCTCCTTCCCTGTCGGCGGCGGCCAATCACCGCCTCAGCTCGCATCTTGGCTAACTCTGGCTCATCCAACTCATACTTCAGGCGATGCCAGGCAATGAGAGCATCGACATGCTCCTTCACACTCTCCTCATCGCGTTTCCAAGCGTCCACCTGCTCCTTCACCAGGTCGTTAAGCGCTTGCCCCTCGAGCAGGCCTCCCGCGCTGTTTGCCTTCACTGCGTCTGAGACCGCCGCTCGTGCAGCATCGCTCAGGTCTAACGTCCGCACCGCCTTCACCAGAGCCGCTTGGATCGACTCGTCCACCGCCTTCATCTGGAGGAGGGCGAGCTCACGTTCGCGGTCAAAATCCTTTTTGTCCAGCTTCACCTTGGTGAGCCACTCCAGCCAGCCGCCCCGGAGCATCTTGTTGACCACCATCACCACCATGTGCGCGCGGGTGAGCGCCCTGTAGAGCTGAGAGCGCGTCTCCAGCGGGTCCGCCGAACCTCGCACCCTCTGGTCTGTCTCTTCGTGCGCATCCTCCACGACATCCTCCTCCTTGTGGCGGTCGCCGGGCCCGCCCCCCTCGCGCGCGCCACGGTTGCTGATCACCGAGTCCAGCCCAACGCAAATCACGATGAGGCGCTCCAACCCATCGAACTGCTCAATGCGGTCGTACACCACCCACTGCGCCCGCTCGTCAGCCCCACACCCTGCGCGATCCGACGGTCCTCCTTGAGTGATGATCGCGGAGCACGCAGTGATCGCGTCCACGCACTCGAACGTGCCCCCGTCCTTACCTCCAAGTCCCGCCAGCACGTTCTTCAGGTGAGGCATGAAGGCCTCCTGGAAGCCCCGGTTGGGGACAATCACGGCGACACGGTTGTGTAGCTGAAGGCGCGGATAGTCGTCCAGCAGGTTCTTGAAAGCGGTGGCAACATGCTCCTCGTACAGCCGCAGCTCGTGCTTCTCGCTGGCGCCAGGGGGCACGTCGAACAGGAAGCTCTTCAGCGGCGGCCCGGTCGCCTCGTGCTGGCACTGCGTTGCTGCCTTGTTGTTTGTTGGTCCACCAGCAGCGGCGCCCTCATGGCCACCGTCGAGCTGGAACGCCATCGCGCCTTGAACGATCCTCTTTGAGCACCGCACCACCTCCGTCAGCGCCACCCGCTCCACGCCCCGCTCGTCTGGCCAGTGCACCAATCGGCCGTGGGACTGCGAGACATCGGAGAGTAGCACGCGCTGTGTGCCGTGCTCACCGGCGAAGCGCTCGATCTCGTCCGCAATCTCCTTCACCTGGTAGAGGTGGTGCGCCTCGTCAACCACCACGAGCCCGAAGTCGCCAGGCTGAGGATGATGATGCCGCTTCCTCTTCGATGACACCCGCTGGTTATCTACGGGGAAAAGCTCCACCCGGCCGCCGGCCATCTCGAGCGTGCACGCGTGGAGCACAAGCTTGATTGGAGGGCCCTCATCCCCCTCCGACTCCCAGCGCCGTTGCTGCTGTAGTTGATTCTCCTCGCACATGACGTGGAGCTGGGTGAGCACCTTTGCGCGGCGCCCGGGCTCGGAGGCGGGGAAGTGGCTGCAGAGCCAGACGGCGACGAAATATGCGAGCGCGATGTTGCGCGCGACGAAGAGCACGCGGCCGCCGGCGTTGATCCTCTTCAGGATGATGTGCAGTGCAACGAAAGTTTTGCCGGCTCCCGCTGGGGCGCTGAGGTGGATGGAGGGCTTCCCCAGGCACTGGTCGAGGCACTTCTCCTGATGCGGCGTCAGCTTGTCGAGCGACAGCACCGAGCTCTCGTACAGGTCCATGAAGTGGGACACGTCCACCCGCACCTCCAAAGGGGATGCACCTCCGGCTGATCCTTCCCCGTGCGCTTTCCGCAGCCAATCGGAGAGCTTCGCGCTGAGCTTGCTGTCGAGGATGATGTTCCGCAGCTCATGCAGGAACCCGACGTCACTCACGCTGAACCTGATGAGGCAGCCGTCGTCATCGGACAGCACGCCAGCAGTGCGCGAGTAGAGCTTGTTGAGTGTCGTCTCGCGGAGGGCTTGCATCAGCAGCCCGACACTGTACCCACCGTGCCCCAGCGGGTCGAACCCTTTTGGGCGCTCCGTCGTCACCGCAAAGAGCTTCACTTCGCCGTGCAGGGCGGCGGCTTGGATCTCTGCGACGTGGCGCTCCGGCTCATTTGTCCCGTCATCCACACCACTCTTCACGAGATGCACCGCCGCGGGCACACCCCTTCTTGGGGAGCTTCGCACTGTTGCGACCTGCTTGGAGAGCTGATGCCGCGCGACGCCAGTGAAGATGAACTGAGCGTATGTGAATTCCGCGGCAATTTTTGTCGCCTGCCGCACGAGGGAGGCCGCCTCGCTGTCCTTGGGGACATCGTCGCCGCACCCCTCCTCCTCACTGGGGAAAGCGTCCACCCACAGGAGGAGGCGGGTGCTCCGGGGCAGCCCCGAGAGGAGGCGCGTCACGTCGGACATATCAGCGGAGCTC
Source organism: Cymbomonas tetramitiformis (assembly GCA_001247695.2). Taxonomy (NCBI): domain Eukaryota; kingdom Viridiplantae; phylum Chlorophyta; class Pyramimonadophyceae; order Pyramimonadales; family Pyramimonadaceae; genus Cymbomonas; species Cymbomonas tetramitiformis. The sequence goes on from LGRX02013800.1 coordinate 7,206, forward strand.
GGCACGTGGTACACGCCCTTGTAGCAGCCGGGCACTTGCAAGAAGGAGCGGCAAGCTGCAAAAGCGAGTGCCCGGCTCCGCCGCATCAAAGACAGTCGCTCTTGTCGGTCACTGCTGGCAATGTCCCTTTTTGTGCCATCCTTTGCGTCGTTGGCATTATCCTTTCTGCTGCCATCACCCTCCTGCTGGCCACTACTTGCGCCGTCAATGTCGACCACGACACTCCACACGGCAGCTGGCACGTCGGCACTGTGCGGCTGGCGTTGCTCGCTTGCATCAGAGCCAATGACGTCCGATCTTTTCTCCAGAAAGCGGCGGAGCTCCACAAGCCGCGGGATGTCGCACGAAAGCATCTCTAAATGCTGGCCTGGCAACGTTGATAAGTTGTCATCCTGATCCTCCTCTACCACTCGATTTTGCACCAGGAGCTGCTGCTGCCTGTGTGCCGCGCCCCACGCGCCCCGAGAGGAGGCAGACGGGGCCATCGTCCAAGGCACGGTTGGCACCTTAGAGCACACCAATTGACGGTTAGCGTTGAGATCGTCTGCGTCGTGATCGTCTGATAGGCCGAAGAAGAAGCCCGTGTTCTCTTTCTCACCACACTGAACTTGAAAGAGCAGCAGCTCGAGTGTCACAGTGACCTCATGATCGTCGCTCAGCTCTGTGTCGGGCACATTAAGCACACGCAGTAGGGGCGCCAGAAGGTCGAAAAAGACCCCGCTCAAGTCCCCGTTCGCCAGCCCATCTGCCTGGCCGCCGCCCGCGTCCTCGGCAAATAGGTCCACCTTCACAAAAATGGTGGGCACGTAGCGGCCGAGCTCGCGCGCTGCGGAGCGCGCGCCGTGCTTCATGCACACCACCGCAAGCTTCGGGCGCTTCCCTTCTTCCAAAGAGTCAAGGGTGGCCAGAAGCGACTCCACGGTCAGATCGAAGTCCGCGCCGCCACCACCCTCAGCATCCACTGGACCACTACCATTGTGAAACTCGGTGCGCAGCCGGCCGGTTGCGCACCAGACCAGGTTGTGGATGAGCCCCGCTTGAAGGTCCAGGTTTACCGCTGCTTGCCCGGCACTGCTCAGGCACACAGGCGAGCGGCCCTTCCAGTCCTCGTTGTGCTCTGGCGTTGCGAGCGCCTCCTTGAGAGCGCATGCCAGCTCACTGGCACGGTGCCGGAATACGTGGCGGTTCTCCAAGAATCCGGTCACCAGTGGCGCTGGCTGGAGGACAGCGTATAGGTACCACGGCCTCTGATGGACGTTGCTCTTCGCGCCACTCCCGAGGAGCAGCCTGCGCATCTCCTTGCTACTGCTTGATGATTGGGATGATCCTCCGTGGCAGAGATGATCCAAGGGCGTGAGGCCCGCAGCGTCCTGCACGTTTGGATTGCAGCGTTCCGTCTCGAGCACCGCCCCAACGAGCCGTGGCCGGTCCGCAAGCACCACCCGATGGAGCAGGGCATTACCGCGCGAATCTGTTGCATTGACGTCGCCGCCGGCGAGTGTGATCAGCACGATGAGCTCCGCGGCGGCTTCGTCATCCGCCCAGTGCTCGGACTCTTCGAGATGCAGCCACGCGGCGCCGGACCTGGTCGTGCCCAGCTTCGCGCCGCCGCCGCGCCCGGGCAGCTGCACCATCCTCCGGAACATGTCCACGGAGGGAATTCCGGCGGTGACACAGCAGTCGAGAGGCTTCGCGCCGAAGATGTCTGGCCGGTTCAGGTCAAGGACGTCCGCATACTTGAACGACACACCATACTCTGCCAGCTTGCTCTCCAGCACCTCTCCCTGCTCGCGGCACCGGGACGCGAGCCCGTGCCACTTGCGCCGCCCGAGTGGCGCTACCCCCGCACTGCCACCACCGTGATGATGATGACCCCCGTCTTCATGACGAGACGATGAAGGCGACCTCTGATGCACCTTGAGGTACACGTGGTCGAGCACCGTGAGGGCGCTCTGCGTACAACGCTGAAGGCTCGGGGTGAGCTGGCCGAGGTGGACCAATGAGGCGAGCGCAGCTCGTCGGCGTGGCTCGTCACGCATGCCGGAGGCGAGGAAGGACTCTATCTCCGGATGCAGAGAGACATTGAAGCGGGCGATGCCGAGCGTGCTCACGAGCTGAAGCTGGCGGACCAGAAGCTGGAGCGTTTCCGCCACGTCCGCCGTCTTGACGAGCGCGCTTGCCGGGTTGTCACGCAGCAGCTTCAGCGCGTGGGACCGCCGCCTCAGCAGCACCTCCCAGAGGTCAACGTTTACGTCAACTAGCCATGCCTCAAAGGATGGCGTCATGGCAGAATTACCATCGTTATGATTGTTCTCAGAGGATACTTGGCGCTGCTTTTCCTGGAGGAACTCGGCCTGTAGGACTTTTCGCAACTCAACGGCGAGCACCTGGGCGAAGCTCTCACTGTGCAGCAGGGTGAGCTGGTCGAGGATGAGCAGCGTCTGCCGCGCAGCCATGAACTCGCAGATGGTGAGGTGCAGCCACGTGGCGACCCTCCGGCTGCGAGCAATGGGCAGCATGCGGCGCAGCGGCCTTGCCGCGTCGCTGGTGTACAGGCGCGTGGCATGCGACTGCGCATCCTGGAGGTGGATGCGTCGCGCGCCCTCCACTGTCATCTCCACCGCAAGCTGCTGGCACAGCTCGAACACCGCCTCTGCTGGGTCTTCCGCTGCGTGGTCCGTTGATGCGCTGCTCTCCGAAGCCCGCATCGTATGGTGCAAACACTCCCTCTTCACGTACCCATCCACGAACGCCTCATAGATCTGGTACCGGCTGGGCCGCTGCTGCTCCAGGCAACGCCGCACCGCCGCCTGCACCTCAGGTCGCTTGTCGTCCAGCGTCCCCTCTACACCACCCTGCGGCTCCTCCTGGGTGCTCTCAGCATGCCCTCCGGTGGGATCTCCAGCCCCCGGCTGCTGCTGATGTAGCCCAGCCACACCACTTCGCAGAGGCTTTGATGACACACCGTCCTCAAGTTGAGATGAGTCATCATGTTTGCTCACCGCACTCTTATTCGATGCTCTCACTTTTACAGTTCTAGGATGATCGTGCCCATGAGCAGGCTGGGGTCTCTTATTTAAGCCGCGGACCACCTGATTCATGAGTGATATGTCGCGCCAGGAGTGGAGCTTAGCGCACTGCTTGCAGAAGTCCTCCTCGGACCATACCTCACCCCCATCGCTCATCCGCTCGTACTCGTTGACCACGCGTGACACAAAGCGTTTGCAGTTGGGGAACTCGCCGAGGAGGAGCTGCTGAAGGTTGCGCTGGAGCTGGAGCGGATGGAATAGCCGCGGCAGGACGTCGAGCAGCATCTCCACCGTGAACACCGTCGAGCACAGCGCCACGGGAACGCTCGCGCTCGTCCGCGCGGCGCCCTGCTTGCCATCAGCAGCACCGTCTCCGTGATCCAGCACACGCTTGAAGCGGCTCGGGCTCCACAGATCCGCTCGCATCAGCGCGACCCAGACGGCGTCATTCAGAGTGAGCTCCAATCGGTGTTGGGTGATGAACTCGTGGATTACCACCGTGTACTCCCGGATAATGTCGTCCACCTGTTCCTGCTGGCGATTCTGGATGCTGTTGCCACCGTTAGCATCGTCTTTGAGGCCGGCGGAGCTGCTCTGAGTGCTCCTGTTGAGCCCCTGGTACCGCTCACGCACCTTCTCCTCGACCGTGGGGTCCAGCGCCAGCGTCTTGTCCAGAAGCTTCCTGCTGTCGTACGCGCCGTACTCGAGCGGGTCGAGCTGGATGTCTGCGCCGAGGCAGCGCATCAGCACGCAGTGCACGCGGTACCGAAACTGTACGGTGCAGTACTCCATCAGGCGTTCACTGAAGCTGCCGATACGCAGCACGCAGGGCTCCTGCCCCGAAAGTGCCACGAACCGCTCCTGCAGCAGGGCGTGGTCATCATTTGAGGGGAACGCCGCCGTACGGCACGTCAGCAGCAGTTTTGGCCAGCCACATGCCTCCAAGGAGGAGGGGAAGGAGGAGTCATGCGGATGCTGAGTCGTGGATGACGAGGTCACGTCACCCTCGGGAGGAGCCAGCGCCTTCGACGGGGTTCCCTTCCCCTTTGGCATTCTCTCCGGGCCCCAAGTGGCGAGGCGGTTGGAGGCGAAGAGGTTGGCCTTCTGCGCCTCGGCGGGCGCCTCGTCCAGCGCGTCCGCGCAGATCAGGAGGCGCTTCTCACCTCGGCGCACCATCTGCTGCAGCTCCTGGATGCGCGCGTTGGTGAAGTCGTACTGGCGCTCGAGCAGCGCAGGCACCAGGTCAAACTGCGGATGCTGCAGCTCCGCCAACGAGCAGAACAGTGTGATGCACCCGCTAGCATAACCCTCCATGGTAAGCTCACGGTGCAGCAGCTGTAACGCGATGCTCTTGCCGCTCCCAGGATCGCCCACCAGGCAGATCACCTGATGCTGTCGGTCGCTGCTGCTAATGGCGCCACCTCCGGTAGAAGGCGACAGTGAGTCGGCATTGCCACCTTCTCCTCGACCTAGGATGATCTGCTTGAGCTGTGGTACGAGCGCGCAAGGCGAAGAGGAGCCCAGGAGGCTGATGGCATGCGGAGGCATGATTGGCTTCTGGGGCAGAGGCTGAGCGAGCGCGGCGCGGGTGGCGCACTCGAGAAGCTCATCCACGGACGGCCCGACAAGCAGCCGCATGTCGGCGCGCAGCTCCTTGACGTCCGCGTGCACCTCCGCAACGCTCTGCTGCAGTTCAGAGAGCACTGAGCCGATCTCTTCGAGGCGCTCGTCGAAGGCGGTCATGAACCCAAGGACGATGTCCAGCTTGTCACTAACGCTGCTGCACCCACGCGAGGCGGCCGCGAGCGCAGCTCGCTCTGCGCGACACTCGCGCAGCCGCATCTGACGGTCCAGATCGTTTGAGGGGAACTCCGCTTGGCGCGTGAGCTCATCTAACGCCTGCAGCCGCGCCTGCAGCCGCTTCCGCAGCGCCTGCTCGCGCGCAGCCCAGGCAGTGGCCAGCTCGGCTTTCGTTGGTCCACGCTCCTTGGCAGAGAGCAGCGCCAGCACTCGCTTCTCCGGCTCCCACACCGTCTGCTCCACCACGTGCTCATTGATGCGCAGCAGCAGCTCTGTGGCGACGCTGCTCCCTTTCTGATCCAGTTTGTACAGTTCCCGACGCACCCGCAGCACGCTGGAGGTGGCGGCTTCTCGCACCAAGCCTGCATGGTCGCTGGCGCAGGGGGCGAGCCGCGACAGCACTTCTTTGCTCACCACCTCCCCCATGAACCGCACCGCTGGCAGCACCAGCGCTGCGACACCATCGTCCGTCCCGCCCAGCGCCTCCAGCGCCGCAGTTGCAGTATCCGCTGCAGTATCCGCAGCGTCGTCCGCCACACTGCGTGCCTCCTCCATGAGCTGCGCCGTGACACACTTGCTGAGCTCTGCCACCTGCTTGGCCACCATGTCTTTTGCAAAGCTCCCGACCACCGCCGGATCAGTATCAGACCGAGGCTTCACTGGGCCTTCAAGCCCGAGCACGGTCTCCAGACTTAGCAGCGAGCTCTTGACGATATCCGCCAGCTCAGCTGCCTCGTCAAGCACACCGTACAGCTTCTTGGTAGTAGTGGCATTCAAAGGTTGCGCTTCCACAATGAGCGCCCCCTTCTGAGACTGAATAGGGCTTTCCCCTGATGACGTGTCATTCGAGACGTTTGCTACCTTCTCCAGCTCTCCCCTCAGATGCTCCACCCTTGTTTGCGCATCCTTGACCCCCGCTTGGAGCAGCTCCACATGATAGCTCAGCACAGAGAGCATGACCGACAGCTCAGACATGTGCTTCGTTGTCCCCGAAACCAAAGCGGAGTCACGGACCGACCCCAGTGCCTCAGAAGCTTCTTGAGCCGCTTCTCGCACCGTCGCCAGATGTTCCTCGGACTCCGGCATCTCGAATGACGTTTCCTCGGACTCCAGCTTCTTGCACGCCTCCTCGAGCTTCTCTGCAGCTGCTAGGTAGAATTCTTGACTCTGCTGGTCGTCGCTAAGCACGTCACAAACCTTCTTTCCCGCCGCGCCACGTATTAGGGTAGCGGTGCAGGAGAGGGTGCGCGCGCATCGCCTTGGGGATAGAGGTTCTCTTGAGGGGTCCTCCTTCCCAGTCCTCTGAGCGGGGCAGTAGCTGCTGATTTGCTCGCACTCGTGCTGAGCGGCGCCCACGGCAGCGTCTACTGCGGCGGCCCAACGCTGGACTTTAGTGAGCACCGCGGTAAGCGTACGTAGCACGTCGTGCACCTGCGTCACCAGCTTGCCCAGCTTTGCTAGCTGGGAGCCCACCACCCCGAGCGCTGCGTGCGTTCGTCGGGCCCCATTCTGCAGCCCCTCAGAGAGCGCCGCCTTCTTCTCCGCCTCCTTCTGATGAGCAAGTGACTGGAGCTCCAAGGCGAGTTGGTTGAAGCACTCCACTGCCAGCGCCTGCAGGATCGCTTTCCCTGTGAGCAGCCACGTCTGCCACGCCTCAGGGCTGGTCAAATCGAACGCGCCTGTGAGCACTTGACTCCCCCACTGCGCCAGCTCTGCCTTCCGGCTACCCGCTCGGTCGCTCTTTGCATCCCCGGCGCCGAGCATGCTGAGCCCTCGCAGCCCACCAAACCGTTCCACAAACGGCGCTTTCTCGTTATCACCAAGTGTCTCAGAAGGGCTCGAGGGATCATCCCCGAGCACGAGCCAAGCCGCCAGCTCAGCGGCCGCTTCTGCCATGCCCTCCGATAGGTCGGAAGCGCACCGCACGTGCATCTCGGCGGCCGCGCCGATGGCACGCGCGAGGAGCGCTCCCGGCTGCCACGTGGAGGCATACCGAACACGCTGCTGTAACGACAGGAGGGCCTGCAGTATTGCCCCCTCGGTACACTGCTTCTTGCTTTCTGCTAGCATCAGGTGGTGTTGCACTGTGTCGCACAACAACACCAGCTGCGCATCTGCTCTGGCATACCGCGAGGTGGCCTCGGAGAAGGCGACGTGCGCGCAGTCGTAGAGCCCTGCGGCGAGTCGTGCGTCTAAGGACCCTCTTGCCACGGTTAACACCGTACCAGCCAGCACGTTCCCCAGCGCCTTCGCCGCCGCCTTCCCTGATTCCTGATCAGCGCTGCGGCGTGCCTGCAGAGTGACCCTGAGCGCGAAAATGTGCGCAGAGAGCTCCACGGGGGAGGTCCCCTCGCGACACTGCAAGAGGGCGCCACGAGAGACAGCGGAGAGTGACACAGACTTCAGCTTCATAAGAACCTTCTGCAGGCTCTTGTCTGCGTCCCCGGATATCACTGCGCCAGCTGCCACGCCGCACGCCGCGCCCCGTGCCGCATGCAGCAATGGCTCCGCTGTGTGTCCACAACCGACCCGCCCGACCAGTGGTGTCGCGGCCTCTACCAGCCCCAACAATAACTCGTCGAGGTAGGCCAGCTCTTCACGAGGTTGGAGGCCCTCCTGTGGATAAAGAAAGAAGAAAAATCCCCCCAGGGTTGGCTCAAGCTCAGCACCTCTTCCCGTCCTCCCACACGCTTTGTTGGTGACGAGGACGCAAGGATGGCAGAGGTGGTTATGGAGCTTTATGGGGTTGGGATTGCCAATACAGTCGCAGGTAAAGGTAGGAGTTGTTGGACGTAGCAAACAAAGTGAAGGTGAGCACTCGACACGTTGCGCGATGCGTGCACTTGTAGCAAGTTCGTGAATTTCGCAGCTAGTTGTCAAGCGTATCGAGTGCAGATGCCATGTTTGCATGTTGAATACGTGGAGAATCATCTGACGTTCGGCACATCAAGTACTCTGTTCATAGTTCTTGCTCTGCAAACTTGCCAGCAATAAAGTGCTGAAGCATGAGAGGTGAATCTCAGGGCCCCTCTCAACGCGTTCCACTCACCAGGCACAGGCCTGCGGAAGCCCACACGGGCTCTGGCGCGCGTAAGGCCACTTCACGAAGCGCGGCCGAGCCTCCCTTGAGCTCGGGGCCCAGTGCAGGTGGCAGTCCTTCGGCACTCGCTGTCGCCCTCTTCGCACGCGCCTCAGCCCTTTCCCTTTGAGCTGTAAGTGTCGTGTAGTTGTTGGCATCTTCAGTGAGAGGCGGCCCGCATGGAACCGACACACAGGAACCCATCCTCGTCCGCCTGCAACCGTGCCTCCTTTTGCGGGGCGGGCCGGGGGTCACCTCTCAATCACTTTATAAACACCGCCGGGGCCGGGAGGACTCAGTATTCGCAAACATTTCACAGGTTTCGAACATTGATGTTGGAATTGTCATGTCAAGCTACTCTTCAATCGAAACCTGGTGCGTTGCACTCGCGTTGCAGATTCAGGCCCGTCGTTAAGGGTAGGGTGCACTCAGTTTTCGACTCATTTAATTTCATAGCATTTTCTATATTTAATAAATTTCCAGGGTTATTTATTTTGAAAAATCGCAGGGAGCTCCATAACCTATAGACCGATATCCCACTGTGATCTACGGTCAGTTTGGGGTGTTATAAAGTATATAAAAATTCGAGAAAAGATTCTAGTGATCCATTTTTAAGTTATTCAGGTTCTGGCGCTAGGTACTTCAAATTTTGCATAGCTGGCGCCATAACCTAAATAACTTAAAAATGGATCACTAGAATCTTTTCTCGATTTTTTATATACTTTATAACACCCCAAACTGACCGTAGATTATAGTGGGATATCGGTCTATAGGTTATGCTGCTCCCTGCGATTTTACAAAATAAATAACCCCGGAAATCTATTAAATATGGAAAATGCTATGAAATTAAATAGGTCGAAAACTGAGTGCACCCTACCCTTAAGGGTGCACTTGGGTTTCGTTTTCCACCAAAATTAAAAAAATATATATACATTGCATTTTCCATATCTAACAACGCCTATTTTCAATTAATTTTAGTTTGACTTGGGAAACTTTTCGCGTCAAATTTTGCAACAGGACCCCCTATTTTTATTGGCTAGGATCCTGTCACAACTACGAACGCCCCAGACACAGGGGGGTAGGGGGGTTCCCCTGCAGCCCACGACGGGGTCTCCCCTCTGTCCCCACTCAGTCATGCCCCTCTCCCCCCCACGCAATTATACCTATTTTCCCCACTCGGTGGCACCCACTTTCCCCACTCAGTTATTGCCATCGTTCCCCACTCCGTTACACCCACTTTCCCCACTCAGTTATTACCATCTTTCCCCACTCGGTTACGCCCACTCTCCCCACTCAGTTATTACTCACGGGGAGGCTGAAATTCCCCCCCACGGTATGGGGGTCCAGCTCCTCCTAGCATCACCCCTTGCTGCGTGTGTCACTGGTCGTGTGTCACCGTATGCCACACACCTGCTAGAAAACTCACTCCCGTAATTCTTCTATCAGTTTTGTATCACCGGTTTCCCCAGCCACTGCTTTCTGAGTCCCTGTTTCAGTGATATTGTTATATATCTCTATCAATATATATACACATTATCACCTGTTCTATCAGGTTATGGGCCCACCACGCTTCCACTGCGCGATTCTGATTATCACCTGTTTACGCGATTCTGATTATCACCATTATCACCTGTTCTATCAATTACCATCTTTCCCCACTCTGTTACACCCGCTTTCCCCACTCAGTTATTGCCCCGCTTCCCCCGCTCTGTTATACCACTTTTTCTCCCACTCAGTTATACCATTTCCCCCCACTCGGCTACACCCATTCTCCCCCACCCAGTTATACCCCTCTTTCCCCACTCAGTCACACCTTCTTTCCCCACTCTGTTACACCCACTTTCCCCACTCAGTTATAACCCTCTTCCCTCATTCGGTGGTGGCCCTTCTCCCCAAATTAGTCACCCCGCTCCCACAGTCAATTACCCCCGTTTTCGTACTCAGGCACCACCTGCTGGAATCTGTATAGGCAGCCCTGCCTGGGAGTCCCGGTGCAGGCCCCTATGACAGACCCCTAGGACCAACACTGGACTGCTGACTGATCTATAGGTTCGTGTTGTGACACACGCTGTGTCACAGGTAGGCTAGTTTCCGAGACCGTTGCGAGACCGTTCCGGGTATATCTAGCTTAGGGTTTATTTATCTTGAGAGAGTTTATCCAGACAGTTCGGGACCCTCTGATATCTAGTGAACTAGGATATTCCGGTAGGTCGTGGCCCCATCCACGCTTTATTCCACTTGCTAGTTTGGCCATGATTGGCTAAACGGCCGCTCCGGAGAGGTGGTGCGCGTTTGCGCGTTTGGGCATCAGTGGGAATTATGAGATGAGCAGCTTGCGGTGAGCGGCTTTGAGCCGCGGCTATGGGGTACCGGCTTGGATCGGGTTTCGTCGTCGCAATGTTGATTCACGATTTTCTGCACGCTCTGATCCCGCTTGCTACCGAGTTTTGGGCTGGTGACCTTGGCACCTTTGACTTCGACGACATCTTCCTTTGCCCCTCGCTTGCATGGCTCAACCGTTCCGTCCGTATTTGTGACGTCGCATTTTCCCCGCGACCCTACCCAAACGTGCTGCGGCGTACCGCCTCCCCTCAGGCTTTTCTAGAGATGGGAATTACTACGAGATCCAAGAAGTCCCTCACGAGGGACAGCGACATCGACGCCTCTCTGAGGTTGATCGACGGGGTACGGAACACACCAACGGCGGCTACGCCTTCTGTTCCGCTACCCCCAACCCCGCATCGAACGAAGACGCGGACGTGGCCGTCAGACGTTACCTGCAGGAGCAGTCCAAGCTCGTCGACGAGATCTACAAGACGCGACTGCATCGAGCTTGGGCCAAGAGTATCCGTGAGGATATTCTTGGCGACAAGAAACATCATTTTCGCGGTACGGACGACGCTGGCCTCCTGTCCGACCTGGTGGTGCAGCTGCGTACGGAGTTTCAGTCGGCTGGTCTGGAGCTACGTGCCTTTGACCTCGACGACCCTCTGGCACCCGTGGTCAACAAGGTGAATGGGCTTCTCTACGACGTCCTTGCCCTGGTGATTGAGAAGCACAACAACGCGTTCGTCTGGCTGAATGGTACCGATTCTTCGACTGACCGAGATGGGCGGCGGGCTCTCATCGACGTTATCAAGGGCTGTGTACCGGTGGCACTACGGGAGTCCCAACAGGAGGAGCACGCCGCGTTGCGTTATCCCGCAAACGTTGACCCGCAGCCGATCTTGGCTAAGGAGCAACGTTTGGTGCGGGATAACCGAGCTTCCGACTGGACACCGACCGAGGCCACGAGGAAGTTATCCCTCTACACCCGACTGGACCCCGTGTTCTACGCTGCGGTGAAGGTCCGCTATCCCATGGCCGCTGACTTGACTCATGTGTCACTAGTTTCGCTCCGTTCCATGGTTGTGGAAATTTACCAGGCTTGGGCACAGACGGGCGGGGGGAAGGCGGCTTCTGGCGCGGACGGCATCTCCGCGCACTTGTCTAGCAGCGAGTACGACGCACTGCTGCAGAAGATCACGGAGCTGAAGGAGCTCGTTCAGAGGCAACACGGTGAGGTCACTCCGGTGGTGCGGCAACAGCGGGAGCGGGTGCAGCAGCGGCAGCAACAGCAGCGGGGGCAGCAGCCGCGAGGATTCCGTGTGGGGACCCACAAAGCCCCATCACTGGGATTCGACCGCGACGATCAACGGGCGAAGCCGTTCTGCGGTAGGTGCAAGAAGGCGGGCAAAGGTGAGAGCTATCACTTTTACCGCGACTGCCCGTTGGGCGGGCGCCAACACCCGCCCACCTCTGCTTCAGCGTTCTGTGTTCCCATCGACGAGGAGGACGCGGTGGGGGTGCACGCGCTCGCTATGTGCGCGTTGTTCCAGCAGGCAGCGGATGATGGAGCGGATTCCTTCGCACGTGCGGCCGCCGTGTACGGGCCGCCCGCGGTGCTTTGTGCGGGAGCGGTAGGCGGCATCGACGTGTCCGCCTACGGCTTCACCGTGGAGCAGCAGCCGGCTTCCGAGGGGGATGACATTCTCCGCCGGCTCGACGAACTTGCCGCGGAGGTTCACTCCGCGGCCAACGGTACCCGCAGGTACATTACACTCACGCATCTTTCCCGCCTACTGCCGGCATCGGGCAGGAGGCTTCGGCTCTGGTGTGCGGACCCGCCGCAGCGGTGGCCACACCGGAGGAGCAGGTTCCGGCAGGTGGTGCGGCGGCATCGGCATCCGCCGTGCCGGCCCCTGCTATGCCTGTCTCGCAGGGAAAGGATGTGAGGCCCGCGCCACTTCAATCGGCGCGGGCGCAGCAGCCTGCTCCTCCTCCACGATCTCCTGCTGCCCCCCAGCAGCAGCAGCTCCAGCAGCCACAGCTTCTGCAGGAACTTCACCAGCAGCCTGCTGATCCCCCACGATCTCCTGCTGCCCCCCAGCAGCAACTGCAGCTTCAGCAGCCCATCCACGCACAAACCCGCCCTGGTTGCGCTGCTCGTCCATCAGCCCATCAGGATATTCGCGAGGCCTGCACCTCCTCTGAAACCCAATCTTGCCGTCGCAACCCGGGCGGTGGCACCAGGACTCGTCGGGGTTCTTCTTGAAGCCATAGGCGCATACCCCATGGAAGCTGCGATGGCAGTTGCGGCATGCATGCCCGGGTGGTGAGCCATCCACCTTACCCTTGGCGCAAAACAGACAGAAGTCGGCAACCCAACTTCCGCACTGTCCGCATTCCTCGGGGTAGGTTGCGCCCGCACCACATGCCCGGTGGAAGTAAGCCCCACAAACTCGGCAATTCTTGTCCAATACGGGCACCCTTCCAGGAACCCGAGAGTGTGAGCAGTAAGCCACTTCGCAGATATGCTCTGGAAATGATAGCTTCTTTTTGGGCTTGGAGGCTTCTGAATTGTTAGCCCCCTGGTCCACCAAAGCGCTCCCACGCGCTAGCTGGAGTCTCCTCGTTGGTCGTTGGGTCCCTGACGCATTATCGCCGCGGCGCGACAAGTTCATCTATCGATCAGTTCCCAGTTGACACCAGGGGTGTCGTCCAACGACTCTTGATCTATGAAGGTTGTTTGAGCGCAAGGATAACATGCCCAATGCTCTGAGTACTCTGTGATATACCACAAATCGCAATCTGGCCCCCACCAGCAACGCACTTGTGCTTTGTTCTTGTTGCCTCCTAAACAGAATTCACACTCACGCACGAATCGAGGCATACCTAGCTAGGTAATTGAACCGTTGCAATTTGAGTCGCACTTGGTGAACTCTGGTGCAGAATGTGAAAAGTTACATTCTACTGCACACCGCCCGTGCGATGAAAGCCCTCCTGTGACTAGGAACATCGCGCGGGCGGTATCATGCATTGTCGAAATTGTAAGATCTAATATAAATTCACTATAAATTCACTGAAGCTGATACCGCCCGCGCGATGAAAGCCCTACTGTGACTAGGAACATCGCGCGGGCGGTAGCATGCATTGTCGAAATTGCAAGATCTAATATAAATTCACTATAAATTCACTGAAGCTGATACCGCCCGCGCGATGAAAGCCCTCCTGTGACTAGGAACATCGCGCGGGCGGTATCATGCATTGTCGAAATTGTAAAATCTAATATAAATTCACCATAAATTCACTGAAGCTGATACCGCCCGCGCGATGAAAGCCCTCCTGTGACTAGGAACATCGCGCGGGCGGTATCATGCATTGTCGAAATTGTAAGATCTAATATAAATTCACCATAAATTCACTGAAGCTGATACCGCCCGCGCGATGAAAGCCCTCCTGTGACTAGGAACATCGCGCGGGCGGTGTTCTACTGTGTTGTGTTTTTACATGCCAAGTGCAAAAGCAAAAGTTCAGATTGTTTAGTTTTTGAAACACTACCTACACAAACATGTAAATAAAGCATAACGGATAATAATGCAAGGGCATGTGGCACGGCTAGGTGGGCCCGGATTGCATAATCGATGAAAATGACATTTAGAAGTCGCAAGAAGTTTCAAGAAGTACTTAGTGGTTAAAAGAAATCATCTAGAGGCAATATTTTATATTTTGATAATTGTAGTGGCCACAGGGCTGCTTACAGGTCGCGGACGGGCTGCCGTACATACATTGCATATCTTGCGGGCGCGTGAGATATGCAAATGATACGGGGAAGTTATTAGAAGTTGTGAGAAGTATCTAGAAGTCATCCGTAGGCAATGAGAAGCAAAATTTCACATCGGGACATATTCACGGGGTGCTGGGGAGCTAATTTCGTCTGTAAAATGGCTGCAAAGCAGAAATTGCATATCTTGCGGGCGCGTGAGATATGCAAATGATACGGGGAAGTTATTAGAAGTTGTGAGAAGTATCTAGAAGTTATTACTAGGCATCGAGAAGTTATATTTCACATCGGGTCACATTCGCGGGGCGTTGGGGAGCTAATTTCGTCTGTAAACTGACTGCAAAACAGAAAATGCATGTCTCGTGGGCGCGTGAGATATGCAAATGATACGGTGAAGTTATTAGAAGTTGTGAGAAGTATCTAGAAGTTATTACTAGGCATCGAGAAGTGATATTTCACATCGGGTCACATTCGCGGGGCGTTGGGGAGCTAATTTCGTCTGTAAACTGACTGCAAAACAGAAAATGCATGTCTCGTGGGCGCGTGAGATATGCAAATGATACGGTGAAGTTATTACAAGTTGTGAGAAGTATCTAGAAGTTATTATTAGGCATCGAGAAGTGATATTTCACATCGGGTCACATTCGCGGGGCGTTGGGGAGCTAATTTCGTCTGTAAACTGACTGCAAAACAAAAAATGCATGTCTCGTGGGCGCGTGAGATATGCAAATGATACGGTGAAGTTATTACAAGTTGTGAGAAGTATCTAGAAGTTATTACTAGGCATCGAGAAATGATATTTCACATCGGGTCACATTCACGGGGCGTTGGGGGGCTAATTTCGTCTGTAAACTGACTACAACATACTTTTACTTTGCCCTAATGATACGCATATTATTTGCAGTTGCAGGAGTCATGGGGCACTAGCCGTTGCCGGGTGGCGGGTGCTCAAATTCAAAGGTGGCTCAAATTCTGCAACTCCTCTATGGAGACGCCTGAGGCCCTACCCAAGTCCGAGGTATTCAATGGCTGGGTCTGCTGGAGTTGCTGGAGTTGCTGGAGC
>LGRX02013801.1:0-16842 GCA_001247695.2 Cymbomonas tetramitiformis
CATTTCATCGATAAATCGGTATCGATTTAGTATTGGCGGTCTTATATATTGTATACGGAGAATTGTATATAAAATTCAATAATCGATATGAATCGATATCATCGATTATCGATTGAAAATGTTGAAGATCGAAATCGATCGATATTATAGGAAAGTAGATATATGCTAATACCTAGATGTCCCTAAAAAGAGACAGTCCCTAAAAAGAGACAGTCCGATTTGGGGGTGAAAACTCAGCCGTTGGATGGATTTATAGTCAATGCTGAGCCCCCGTGTAAATTTAAAAACATTTTTTTGCCTCTCCAACTGGAGACTTCATTTTGGTAGCCCGCCAGCAGCCCTGTGTAAGGGGTTATTCACGTTATAATATGGTGCGCCTCACAAAAGCAGAGCAGAAAACAGCTGCAAAAAGCTCAAGATCTCGCCTAAAACAGCATGAATTGTTGGACTTTAGGTTCAAGGTTATTATTATGGGCTCTGATAGCCCCTAGCCTGACCCGTCTCTGATCGGAACCGTGACTCCGCTAGTAGCTAGGATGACAGTACAGTAGTACTGTACTGTCGGTCATCACTTCGTATTATCCGGGTTTCCGAGATGCATGATAAAAGCACTCGGCCGGACTGATTATGGGAGCTTAGCCAGTTTGTTTTACCCGAGCGGAACACCTGTTCTCGCAGGTTATGCGCATCACCACTTCCCTAGTAATTCTGATGGCACAGCGCCTAGCTGTTGCCATGTTTGGCTAAGTTTTGACACAGAGATGGGGTGGGCGCCCCCTTAGGCAGTAGTTCGTCTTTTCGCGGGATGGCCTTCTTTTGAAGTGGAGATCAGTTTTAAGGAACATTTTTCGGCAGCAGTATCGTCGCTCGCTATGGCTTCTTCTTACGTTTCACCTGGCCGGTGGAGAGGGCATTCCGCGTATTGTGGCGCGCAACCGCTTTTAGCCAATCGGCTCATGACCTGTTTGATGTTGTTTCACGGGGGACTAGATATACCGTACTGCCCCCTGTATGACATTCCTCGATGCATGTGACAGATGACTGCATTATTATTCGGCTCGAGACCGCGAGTCATAACGACAGAGACCGCGAGTCACAGCGATAGTGACTGCGAGCCACGTGTTAGAGTACTCGAGCATCACCATAGCCGTACTCGTACAGACTTACACAGCGCACGTAGCATAAGCTACTTAGACTCTCAGACTCTCATATGTGATATCTTTTACAGACATATTATCACCGTTTTCAGCCTCATATTTATGCGTACAACGATAGTATTAAAACACGGATATATAGAATATTCTACCCTATATGTGTTTCATACTATCTATTAGGTTATGTTAGACCACAACGCACCACTGCAATCTCTGATGAAACAACAAATTTCAAATTAGCCGCCAAAAGCACATCGAACTGGCAGTCAGCGAAAATGTTTGAAAATTGCGACTTGCTTTTACACTAACCCTCCGCAGGGCGGGCCGGTTTCAATTTTAACTCGCCGAAACCTTTTATGATTGGGAATTCTTTTACGATTGCCCTCTCGGCCTTTCATTTAACTTCAATGTTGAAACGCGACCGCTAATTATCACATCGCTCTGCCAAAATTTGAGGGACGCCTTAGATTTTAGGTAAATTACGAGCATTTACCGCGGAAGCGCTGGCCAAATTTTTGAAAATTAACAAAACTTAGAGAAAATCTTCATCTCAACCCCTAGGAGAACGTCTTGCGCAACATCGTCGCCTTCACCGCCACCAACGGTCCGAAGGTCTACCATGTCAACGTTCACACCAACAACAACTCCGGGATCCCAACCGCCAACACAACAAGGTATGGTATCGGTTGCGCCGATATTCTGATGTATCGATATATCAGAATATCAGTATCAATCGATGCCCAATTTTTGAATATCAGAATTATTGGTATCGATCGATTGACGATGACGACATATCAATATCAATCGATTTACCCCTTGGAATATCGATATCGATCGATTGACAGCGATGACATATCAATATCGATTGATTAACATCGTCGATTTGCTATATCACTTGGGTTTGATATATCAGAATATCAGAATCCGATCGGTGACGATACCTACACTGGGTTCTCATAGGCCCATAGAGTCGATCACGAGTCCTGGTTCAGGACTTGTTGCACCCAAGATTAATTGATCTTTGATGCTTTAAAGTTCAAAAGTGTGACATTCGTTGAATTCGCATGCTCTAAAATCCGCAGACAAGACTCAGGCAACAATCCGGACGACATTCACAATCGACCATGGGGAAACGTGGGCGTGGAAGCAAACGCCAAAGTGCCTCTGGTGTAACACTGCGTGCTCAGGGAACCGGGCCCATTAAGAGAACCCAGCAGTCCTGAGCACGTGAAGATGGCTCGAGATGCCTTATACAAGGATTGCTGCAAGCGGTGGTTCAACGACATGCTCGATTGCGAGCTGGAGGATTTTGCGGTGGCGACTCTGTTGGATCCCCGGCACAAGAACTTTCAGTTTAAGTTCGCGGAAAGATGGATGAGAGGTGTGTTTCTGCTTATTAGCCTCCTGTTTATTGCCATATATTGCACTTTTGGGAGAGCTTGTGTGTGCTTCAGTCTTTATAGTTATCGGTCAGCCCATATTTCTTTTAACCACCATACGCATGCACTTGAGTCCAGGTCGCTTCACTGCCAACCAAGCCGTGAGCTGGGCTACAAACATCTACGAGAAGGATTGGAAGCCGAAGGAAGTGGCATGCACAAAACCGCCCACCAAGAAGTTAAAGACGGGGGCTAGTGCGAAGGTAGTGACAGTTGCCTCCTTCTTAGACTCTGACTCCGAGGATGAGGGGGAACACGTGCTAGCAGAGCCACAAGATGTGGAGGGCAAGAGTGAACTGGAGCTGTATTTAGAGTTCCCCTTGTGTCAGATATATAGTTCGGAGTGAATATATCGGATAACTGGAAATAAACCCTGAGTTAAGGGTTTCGGGATCAGGGTAAAAAGACAGATTGATAAAAGAGAGATACACGTAAATACTAACGGGAGTTTCCCGACTACTGGTGACGGTCACCCAGCCTACTTTAGGAAGCGACAAGTGACAGATTAAGCTGTCGGTGTGTCACATCCAGCACCTTGGCTAAGAAAGATGTGGACGTGCAAGAGTGGTGGAGAGTGAATGCCCACAAGTTCCCTTCCGTAGCTAGAATGGCTAGACAGTTCCTGGGTGTGCCTGCCTCTACTGCGGTGGTGGAGCGTGCCTTCTCTATTGTCACGGCGGCATGCACTCAGATCTGAGGAAGAACCTCACTGAGAAAACAATAGAGCATTCACTTATGGCCGCATTGAATTAGGTTAGATATATACATGTAGTAGTTTGAAACACTTTGTGTTGTAGGCGCTAAGAGCCAACTCTGAAACCCATTCTGATATATCGATAATATCGATATGCCGATATATCGGCTAGTGTAAAGTAATATCAGTATTGATTGATTGTCACCCCTGACTTATCAGAATCAATTGATATAGACTCTAAAAAATCAGAATCAATTGATTAGGCCTCTAAATAAATCAGAATCAATTGATATCAGCCTCAACTTATCAAAATCAATTGATTATTGTGTCGAAAATATCGGAATCGATCGATAACACCGCGCACAACCGATACCATACCTTGCAACACAAGAGCGTCAACAACATGCTCAACGACGTTTATTTACTTCACGTCAACCTCTTCCGCCATCTCCAACAAACGAAGAAATCTCCATCACGACCAACGCCCTTCTTCAAGATGTTCATGCACTCAGCGCCACTGTCGCTGAGCTCTCCACCACCGTCACCTCGCTTGTAGTAGCATTTCAGCGTTCATCTGCCCAGTCCGACGAGATCCACGAGAATTACGTCACGAAGGAAGAACTCAACGACGTCAATCAACTCAACGAGACCATCCTCGACGACTTAATCAAAGTCCGCGACGAATGCGTCAACGCCACCTCTCTGGCTCGCACTGTTGCGAGTAGAACTACTTCATCTTCGACGCCATCTTCAGTCGTAATTACTTCGGACAAGATGTTCGACGCCACCAAGGAATTGGAGACTATTCCAGAGGTTACGCCATTGCAACATCGAGATGGGCAACCACTTCCTCCAACCAAGATCAAGCACATCATGGACGACAACTCCAGCGCCTTCAACACCCGCTCCACCACTCCTGACGTCACTCCGCTCCTGAAGCAGTTGAAGACCGCCTATTATCGTATTATGCCCTCACGGACATTCACGAGCGACAACAACAACGTGAACTCCAATTGAACTTCCTCACCGCGGGCGGCGACATTGTGTTCAAGAAGTTCTGTGAGGCCCTGACCCGTGTGCTCACCGCCACCCGACCTGGACACGCCCCAGCACTACTTAACCTTCAACACCGACTGAAGGACGAGCCCTACGACGGTATCTCCAATGGCCTTCTAGCTCAACTTCTACTTGCGGCCACTTGTGGCAACACACAAATTGTGTTGTCACAAATTGTGAAGGACTCCCCCCAGGCTCAGGTGGACGGCAGACTGCTTCTACTGCACGTGCACTGCCGCCTGATCACCTACCCCCCCTCCACGGACCACTCCAACCTCACCAAGGCCAAGGCCCTCCGAATCTCTGAGTCCGAGGACCCCGGCTTGAAGCTGAACACCTTCGCCACCCTCATCGGCAGCCACAGGCAGCTTCACCCCGCCTTCTCTGGACAGCAGGAGCAGGAGGTCCTCATCGACATCTTACGGGCCTCCCAGGACACGGCCGAGCACCTCTTTGACATCCCCCTGTACTTCGATGTCATCCGCACCTACGAGGAGAACACCCGCATGACCTCCTCTGGCTTCCCCGGTGGTCTTCAGAAGTTCATTGAGGCCATCGGTAATGTGTGGTACACCCGGGGCTCTGCCCACCATTCCCAGCTCCCTGGCTCTTCATCCCGCCCCCGAGCTGCCTCCATGACGGGGGAAGTCCGTGAGGGAGGGCGGGGCTCGGCTGACACCACCAAGCCGAGAGAGAAGCACCCTAACGGCAAGGGCGGCAAGGGGGGCAAAGGTGGCAAGGGTACGCACCCTCGGGCCACCACACCACCTCCATCCAGGCCCCGATCACCACTACGGGGCGGCACCAGAGCTACCTTCATTGAGCACGAGAGGGCCCTGTACAAGGCCTCCAAGCTCAAGCACGCCGGCTCCACCAACAAGGACTCCACCCCCTCTGGCACCTGGGACAACTTCAAGTTCACCCCCTCCGACCCCAGTGACAAGTCCATCGGCCACCCCTGCCGCTCCTGCAAGTACAAGTACAACAAGACCGTCACCCACTCCCTCGGCAGGTTCGGCTGCCCCTGCACACTGGCTGAGAAGGCCGACATGTGGGTCAAAGCCGGCCCCCCTCCATCTGTGAACCATGTCTCTGCCCCCCGTCCCTCCACACCCGCACCCTGCCACCCCCCCGCACCCCTGCCACCCCCACCTCACCCCCACCGACGGTGCATCGGTAGGCTACCGCATCCGAGTGCGGCTCTCGAGGCAGGGGAGGTTGCCGGCTCGAGCTTGACCACCCTTCCGCCACCCCCCCCCCCTCCCGCTCTGAGTTTCACCATCCAGCTAAGGCAGTCAGCTTCCAGGCAGACCAGGAGGATGATGAGACTGAGTGGCCCGCCCTCACCAGTAAGCCCTGGATCCCTCAGTTCTCTGGCCCCTCACCTCACCCACCCCCCTCGGCTTCAGCCAACCACTTCTCCCCCAATCCCTTCAGCTCCCTATCCCCCTCCGCCTCTCCACCCGACACCCAGTTCACCTTCCCCCAGCTGGAGCCCACCGCCCTCTTTGCATTCAGATACTTTGACACCGTCACGGCTACTGACTTGAGGGAGGACCCGGACCACGAGGACCCGGCTTGGGAGAGGACAAAGCGGCAGAGGAAGCGGGACAAGGAGAAGCAGAAGAAGGCCAGGCAACAGCAGCAGAAGCTTGAGCGGCAGCTCCAGGTAGCTGAGTCACTGGCTTCAGCCAACAGCACCGCCACCGCCCCAGTCCAGACAGACATCACCGTGGACTGCAACACCCAGTGCCCTGTGCCCTACCTGACTGACCTCCTGACCGGCAGCACCTCAGTGGCCTCCACCATCTCCGAGGACACTCTGGACACTGCCACCACCCCTCCCACCTCCACCACTCCCCTCCCACCACCATCACCACCCCCCGACTGCCACCAGCCTGAGCCTCGGGCCATTGGTATCCCCCCAGCCACCACAATTGCACCTGACACTGCATGCATCCATATTGCAGTGCCTGGGATGGGGATGCATTGGGAGGGCACGCATACGGACCCGGTTCACACTGCTGCCGTACACACCGCCACACCACAGCCTGGCTGTAACACTCCCTCGGTCACACGCACCCTAGTAGCCATTGCCATGCACTGGTTCTCTTTCACGGTTGCTGTGCTCCTCACACTTCTGCACATAACACTGACATACACATTCCATATGTCACCTCGGCCGGCTATCACCATCTCACAGCCGGCCTATGCCAGTGCCTCGGCACCGGCCAATGCCTCACCTCAGCCAGCCTCCGGTGGTGCCACGGCACCGGCTACTGCCTCCACACAGCCAGCCTCCGGTGGTGCCACGGCACCGGCTACTGCCTCACCTCAGCCGGCCCTCGGTGGTGCCACGGCACCGGCTACTGCCTCACCTCAGCCGGCCTCCGCCAGTGCTACGGCACCGGCCAACCACACACCACATTTGCCCTCCGGTGGTGTCACCGCAGCTCCCACCACACTCTGTGAGCCTGCAGCTGCCTCCACACCGCCCCTGGGACACAGTGCCGATGAGGCGCTTGTGGGCACGCCCACCGATCACACCGTCTGTACTGACGGTGCAACCACCGCTGACACCCCTACATCTCTCAGCACAGCTCTCGGGGCCGACACTACAGTGGCCTCCGAGCAACCGCCTACACTCGGTGCCCCTGACAGCTCCCTAGCCCCCTTGGAGTGTACATACCCCGGGCTTGAGAGTATTGGCCGGTGGGCCGATGTCTCCGACTCAGGCTCCGAGTCAGACACCGAGGGCTATCCGCCCCAACGCACACCTCCTCCTCCTCCTCCAGTATCCGACACTGACGGTACGGTGCCTGCTCAGCCCACTGCCGATAGGGCAACTACACGGGCTACAGCGGGCACCCTGCCTGCATTGGTGGACACTGACCGGCTGGCTGCTACCTCAGACACACACATGCAGCCCCCGGTCCCGTCCACAGTGCAGGCCTGTGCCGTCACACCGGATTTCCACTTCCCTCCTATCCCTGAATCTCAGGAGGACACCTCGGAGACCACTACTAAGTGGAAGCAGTTCATGGCAGACACCTCGATCCCGCACTGACACACCTCGGCCACGGCCAAACAGCTCACACCCCCAGAGCACTCTCAGTGGGATTTCTCAGTTATGCCATCTCCCTCCTTCCATCAGCTTAATCAGTTCCTTGAGAACTACAGCCTAACACACCCCTCATATTGCACCGACGACCCTGATGATGATTGGGCCCAGTTTGAGGTCTTTGATGACCACCATTTGGGCCCCAGATCAGCATTGAGGTCTACGACCCTGCGGTTGCAGCGCCGTGGGGAGAGACCTCAGCTGCACCGACGGTGCCCCGCACTGTCCCCACGGCACACCGGTGTTCCTCCCTCTGCTTGGGAAAGGCCGCCGTGCCTCCAACACGCACGGACACCTCCTTGTAGATTCAGGAGCCTCACATCTCCTCCTGAATAACAGGGAGCTCTTCACTGAGTTGTCCCCGTGCACCTCCAGCATGACCACAGCCTCGGATCAGCATTACAAGCCTCACAGTGTCGGCACAGCCTCCATTGATTTCCAGTACACCGACGGCACTTGGATCACACTCCCCTTTCTCCAAGCCTTCTATGATCCAAATGCCCCAAACCTCCTCTCAGTCCGCCAGATGCTCAGACACGGGGCCCGCTCCCCTGACTTCATCGACCTCACATGGCACCACGGTGCTTCTCTCTTTGACCTCTATGACACTGGCAGAGACTATGTTGTACACCCCAGCAGCTGGCGAGCCACCCCATCTGCCCACTCCATAGCACAGAGGAGACCCCTCCTGCAGCCTGCCCCTTCGGAGCTTGCAGAGAAGGGCACAGTCGACTGGATGGTTGCTAGGTCCGCCTACAGAGAGTTTGCTCAGCACAGTCCACATGGCTATTGTGACACAGACCTCTACACGGACGGCATCCCCTACCCACGGGGTAACACACAGTGCCAGCACTACTACTCCCTCGAGGACCCTGCTGAGGATCATGTCTGGTGCGGGCGCTCTTTCTGGGCCAACCCGCCCTTCATCAACTCCATCATCCAAAGGATGTTGATGAAGATGCTAGAGGACTTCTGGTTAGACCCTAATAACACCTCATACACGGTGTGTCTTCGGAAGTCACCATCTGCAGCCTGGTGGCCACTCACCTATCACTTTCAGGAGATAGCCACCATCCCAGCAGGCACACCCGGCTTCTTCTCCCGCCCTCGAGCTGGTACCTACTCCCCCCAGGACCTCACAGATGCAGGAGAGGAGGGCGGTGCTGACCGTGTCTTCATCCAGGGGGCCCCGTTCGACACCATCATCCTTTTCAAGGATGCCACCACAGTCCCCAGGATTGACCCTCATCAGTACCTCCATGCCTGTCTGGGCCACTACTCACACCAGTACATTGCTCACCTCTTCTCACAGGGGCTTCAGTTTGTTGCAGTACCCAGACGACACCTCTCCATGAAGACACTCAGGACTATCCTGTCAGGCTGCGGGTGTGCTCGTTGCAACACCTGGAATGCCAAACGCCCAGGACCCTTTAATGTATTTGACAGAGCCAACCGCAGACCGCCTCCGGCTTTGCCAGCCAACCACCGGCCTGTCAAATGGGAACAGTCCAAGCCATTCCAGAACATATTTGCTGACATTTGGGGCCCATGCAAACCCCCTGGCTACGACGAGTCAGTCTTCATCAGTGCCTTTAAGTGCCCCGTCACTAAAAAGGCCTTCGGATTTGCCTCGCCTTCTAAGGGAGGCTAACACTTCCACCTCCAGTCTGTCCTTGATGATGACATTCAGTCCCACGGCTTCACACCAGAATCCATCACTTTCCACACAGACTGTGCCACAGATAGAGTACGCATCGGAGGAGATGAAGACACTACTCCGACAGTACCGCATGCGTCACGAGATCGGTCCGCCATACATGCACGAGTTCCATGGCTACTGCCCTTATTGCCAGTCCTATTACAAGGACCGGATGGGAAAACACGTTGGGGGCGTGTGCTATCGATATATTTGATATGTGAGTGAGTGGCTTGGAGACCATTATTGGGTGTCAAAGTAATTGTTTTTAACCTACGTTACACATACCACTAAATGCTGGTATGTGATTAAGAGGGTTAAACGGGTGGGGGTGAAATCAATTAAAATTGATTAAAATGGCCAGTCCTTGTGATAGGACCGAGATGTTTCTCACGCTAGCTACCTCCACGAAGGTCCTGTGAAAATTTGGAGACCCATGTTGTCAAGTTCGCGAGCTGCTCTTTCTGTAGTGTCTTATCAAAAAAATGATCGGAGGTCATCTTCGCCCTCAAAACATCGGTTGAAGTAGCCTGGGTATACAAAATCCGAAAATGTCACTGTGGTGTGGTTGGAATCCAGTCATTTTTTACGCTGCCCATGCTTAATATTGATAACGTAGCATGCAATTGCGACATTGTTTTGGCAAGCGGGCCAAGGTATATTTAGTTCAAGTTCCAACGATGATACGAACCGAGGGGCAGGCGCTCAAAACATCAAGAGGACGTCCAAAAACATTATGGTAACACCAGTCCTTGTAATAGGACCGGAACCCGATTCCAGTCCTATTACAAGGACTGCGGGGCAGTAGCCATCCAGGCTCAGATTGAGGTGCTCTGGAGAGACATGCAGAAGATCATGAACATTACCATGCGCACATATGATGCCCCGCTGTACACACGGCCTCTTGCTGCACTCCATACCATTAACACAGTCCTCAATGTTATGCCTAACACGCACATCGAAATGGACACACCTCATCTCAGATACACCGGCCGTCACTTCGACTACACCGAGCTCCGGCCCTTCTGGTCCGAGTGCAATGTCTGGCAGGACCCCGCACAGTGCTCTAAGGCAGGAGCTAAAGCTGACACTTCGGCTAAGCTACAGCCTAAGAGCAAGCCATACCGCTATGTCGGGAATCTCACACCAGGCAACTATCTATGCCTTGATACAGTGAAAGGAAAACTCAAGGCTCTCTCTAGGCCTACGTTTGTCACTGACCCTGCTCTCATGGCTAAGACACTTGCCAACACTCACAACACTCTGGTTGATCCCGCCTCCACAGCTATCTTCACAAAGAAGCTGTACCCCATCCGACGCCCCACAGCCCTCTCCTCCCCCGACATCCTCGAGCTTGCATGCAGCACCCACGAGTCAGAGACCTTTGCCTATGTCAAGGTCCAGTGTGCTAAACTCAGACATCCAGTCTGGGTAAAGCTCATACACTATCTCCAGCTGGCCAAAAGCCACTATGCCACTCTCATCAGCTTTCTCAAGCACAGACACAAACATGGGGCACCTAATGTCTTTTACCCGTGTTTTGCTATGTGCTCGGCTAAGCCAGCTGACCGACAGAAGTATCACCCTGCAGTCATCGTGTCTGTAGACCATAAGCCTCAGGTCCAGCACAGATACCAGGTGTACTTCGACTCTGCTGACTCACACTCCACCCAGTATGCAGACACCGATGCTGGCATCATCTCCCCAGACCAGAAGGCCATGCTCCTTGCCCTCAGGGATGCAGACTCGGACCCCGCAGACTTCCCGAGTGATGCCTTCATGGACGAGCCAGACCCTGCCACATACAGACAGGCTCGGCTCAGCCCTAATTGGAGACAGTGGCACAAAGCCATTCAGTCAGAAATTGACGGCATACTTCAGCCAGACAGGGCCGATCCAGTCACCGCCTTCCCTCCAGGCTCCACCGTCCTCCCCAGTAAGTTTGTCTTTAAGCTCAAGAAGCTGACAGACGGCTCCCTTGACAAGTTCAAGGCCAGATGCACCACCAGAGGAGACATGGACCGTACCTTCTATGAGGAGGCGGAGACCTTTGCCCCTACCCCTCAGCTCACCACCTTCAGACTCCTACTAGCGCTCTGCCTGAAACACAGACTCATGCCATACCACTATGATGTCTCTCAGGCTTTCCTCCAGGCTCTAATACCTGAGGATGAGCGGTACTATGTCAGGTTTCCGAAGGGGTACATCCATCCCAAAGGATATGTAGGTGCCTATATGAAGAAGGCACTCTACGGACATCGGACCTCAAGCAGACTCTGGTCAGAGACCGCACACAGATTCATGACAGACCGCTACCCTACACTCAGCAGGTCCACATATGACGAGTGCCTACACATCGGCTGGATTGACACTCAGCTCTTCATAGTCCTCATCTATGTTGATGACTTCATTGTGGCTTGTGCCGATGAGCTGTCCAGAGCCCGCTTTCACACTGACATCATGTCCACATTTCAGGCCACCTACTCTGGTGTCCTCAACCAGTTCCTCCAGCTCAGAGTTGATGTTCAGACTGAGACACTTCCTACAGGAGAGTCATACCCGACCAGGATTGAGCTTTCACACGAGCGGAGCATCGCAGATCTGTGTGCTAAGTTCAGCATAGACACGGATAAGCAGCCACCTCGATCACCGATGACAGAGGGTCTCTCCCTCCCCATTCCCTCACCTGATACCATTGACAGGTCCATTGAGACACCCCTCAGATCCTTGATCTACTCTCTGCTCTGGTTAGCCAGGACAGTCAGACCTGACATATATTACCACGTCACATATCTGGCTCAGTTCTGCCACCAGCCCACAGTTGAAGCCCCCACCTCTGCCAAACGGATTCTACACTATGCCTATTCCACCAGGGACTACACACTTGCTATGGCTATTGACTCTGCAGCACCCCAGCTCACCGCATTTTGTGACTCAGACCATGCAGGAGACACTGCCACACGGAACTCAGTTTCCGGCTACTGTCTCTACTTTCACGGTATGCTCATTGACTGGTGGTCAAAGAAGCAGAAGTCATGCACTGCCCTTCACTCTACAGAGGCAGAGTATGTTGCCATGTCAGAGGCATGCACCTCCGCCCTGGCCATCTACAACACACTGACAGAGTTCTTTCCCTCGGATGAGCTCATCACCATCAATGTAGACAACTCAGCAGTTCAGACTCTAGTCACTCAGCGAGCACTCTCTTCTAAGCTCAAACACATTGCGGTTCGGTACCACGCGGTTAGGAACTGGTGTCAGGGGCCCCTCAGGAAGTTTACACCGGTCTGGATTCCGACTGATGACAATCAGTCTGACATTTTCACAAAAGCCCTTCCTATCACCAAACACGGGGTTCCCATTATTGACAAGTTCACTGCCCGCCTATTGGATATTAAGGACCGGCGTGTTAAGGTGGTTGAGAAGCTACGAGCAGCTGAAGCACAGCAGCTACATGCCCAGCAGCAACAACTACAACAACAGCAACCACAGGATGAGATTGTCCTAGCATCACTGCAGCGGCAGAACTTGATAGGGTGACCCGAGGCGAGGGAAGGTGGGCCTCTGCGAGCATGTCTATTTCTAAAGACCCGGAGGCACCAATAGGACCAGTTCTTGCCAATGCAAATGCCTGATATATGCTTGCTCCGTTCTTCGAGTATTATGATATTTGCGTGTCTTACATTACCATGCCACTGCCACACACATCCACAGAATGTGGTGGTGTCACGGGGGACTAGATATACCGTACTGCCCCCTGTATGACATTCCTCGATGCATGTGACAGATGACTGCATTATTATTCGGCTCGAGACCGCGAGTCATAGCGACAGAGACCGCGAGTCACAGCGATAGTGACTGCGAGCCACGTGTTAGAGTACTCGAGCATCACCATAGCCGTACTCGTACAGACTTACACAGCGCACGTAGCATAAGCTACTTAGACTCTCAGACTCTCATATGTGATATCTTTTACAGACATATTATCACCGTTTTCAGCCTCATATTTATGCGTACAGCGATAGTATTAAAACACGGATATATAGAATATTCTACCCTATATGTGTTTCATACTATCTATTATTGTTCTTGTTGCTGAGGCTTCTGCAGGGATTGGCCGCTGCATTTTCTGACCTTTCTACTGCCGCCACGCTAGCCCACGCTACCCATCTCACCGTCATTTTTATCATGGAAACACCGCAAAGACCACGTAAGCGCGCTAGGGCGCGTAAATTAGCAACGATTTTCGATGATGTTGGAGCGTTGCATGCAGCCACGCCCACGACTCCGCACTTGGATTCGGCTGCGTCGGAGGCCTCGACTGCGGCTGCCACTCTTGTCCATCGGCTGCGCAGAGATTCGTTCGATGTTCAGAGTTCAAAAACCGCGGCAACGAAGGTGTTAGGCGACAAAGCAGCAAAATTCCGTGGGGACGAAACGTCGGCTTCGGACATTTTTTCTCAATTGGTGTCCGAACTCCAGCAGCTCTTCACACTGCAGTCGCCGGCATTCGCACCCCTGTTTGATCTGACTGTTGCTGACACCCCTGTTCTGCCTGCTGCAAATGAACTGCTGTACTCTGTGCTGCTGCTGCTGACTGCGCCAGGGTCTCCTGCCCGTAATTGGGTAGAGGCTTCTGGTGCGGATGTTCCTGCTGATGGCAAACGCGCCACCCTGGAGGTGGTGCGTATGCTTGCTGACGCGTCGACTCCGTTCGACGCTCTGATTGAACTGCTTGGCGTGAAGATTTCTGACGAGAGTGACCCTGATGCGGGGATTCGCCTTTTCAACAGCTGTCTTCGGGATGCACAGCGTTTGACGACGCTGCCCGAAGACGCTGTTAAAAGGCAATTCCTCTCTGCCCTGTCTGGACCGGCTTACGCCACGCTGGTTGACTCGTTTGCTCGAGCTGACCAGCGTGCGGCTGTGAGTCTGCTCACCTTGCAGGCGCGCGTGCGCGAGCAATACCGCTGCGGGCGGCTCTCGGGCAAGCGCACTGCGGGGCGGCCCATGTATGTTGCATCTTGCACCACTGACACTGGCCTGGCTTCGGCCATTGATCGGCTCAGTGCTCAGTTGGTCAAGTTGCAGCGGGATGTGGATTCCCTTAAGAAGGGTGGCTCCAAGCCCCCTGGGAAACACACTCCGCACAACTTCCACCGACCTGGAGTGCAACCGCTTGCTCACTCCGCCTCTCCGGAGGTGGCTTTTGACAAGCGGTCTGGCACCTTTGTCCCAGCGTGCAGGCACGAGAAGTGCCGCGCCGTTGGGTCAAAGCATTGGCTGAGTGAGTGTCCTCACAAGGACACTCACCCACTGTCCATTTCGGCATCCTACTGCCAAGCCGTCGAGTCTTATGACTCCGACGTGCTTGCCCTTCGTTTTCAGCGGTACTATGACGCTGGGGATGAGGGGTCCATGGAGCACTTGTGTGCTCTCGTGGGGCAACCTGAAATCTGTGAGCTGTCTGCACATTCCTTTGCTCCAGAGCCTACGGCTCTGCAGCAGTTCAAGGATGCTGCTGCCTCTGTCTGATGAGCACCTTTCCATTGGCCGTGTTGCATTTGCTGAGGTCAGCGGTCCGCTTGCTGGTGGTGTCGCTGTGCCGACCGCTGACAAGCAACTGCTGCCGAAGGCCTCTGCACCCGTGCGTGGAGGGCCGGTTGGCTTGCATGAGGTCGGCCGTGCCGCCTTCGTGCCGCCGTCTGCCTCTCTGGCTCTCGGCCCGATGGCTCCTGCTGACAACTCTTTCAGAACATTCAACACTGTCCACCCTGACTGGCTTGACATTGACCCTGAGCCTGTTGAGGTGTGTGACTCCGATGATGATGGAGAGGGCTCGGACTGCCCTCCTGATGTCTACCTGACTGAAATTGAGGGGGGTGCACCGCCGGCGGCTGCGGCATTTCGGCGGTTCGGAGTCCCCAAAGGCTCCAGGCCATTTGGCGTCGGAGAATTTGCACTCACTCTTTTCATGGTGACTACGTTTCTGTTCAGTGCTACGGCGATGCCGACACTCGTGGTCGGCGGTGGTGTCAGGGGCCTGGTTGAGCCCGGAGCCACCTACGGCTGCGGTGCGGTTCATCCCGGTGGTGCATTACTGGATTCCCTTTACCCGCCTGTGATTACTACTGGTTCGTCATTGCCGCCGCGGGATGTGGCGCAATTCTTTTCTCAATCGACCTCAGCGGCTTTGCATTCTAATGATTTCGCCACTCCGCTTTGGGATCCGCCTGACCCACTTGGGTCTGGTGGTGTCAGTACTCAGAAATTCTCTTCACAATTGACTTCGGATGTTTTTCTTGCTTGGGATCCGTCTGCTGAACTCGGCTATGCCGACCAGCCTTACAGTGGCTAGAGTCTGCTTGTTTCAAACCCTGGAGGTGTGATTAGCCTTAGCCGCAGTGGTGAGTTGTGCCGGGACAAGTCCCCGGGCACCCAGCTTGAAGTATATTTGTTTCCAGCAAGGTGCTGTTTGTTATCTGTTTAGTTAGCTCCGCTTGCCTAGCCCTATTGGCTACAGTCACAGCTCCGGGTGGTGTGCTGGACTTTAGGTTCAGGGTTATTATTATGGGCTCTGATAGCCCCTAGCCTGACCCGTCTCTGATCGGAACCGTGACTTCGCTAGTAGCTAGGATGACAGTACAGTAGTACTGTACTGTCAGTCATCACTTCGTATTATCCGGGTTTCCGAGATGCATGATAAAAGCACTCGGCCGGACTGATTGCGAGAACAGGTGTTCCGCTCGGGTAAAACAAACTGGCTAAGCTCCCATAATCAGTCCGGCCGAGTGCTTTTATCATGCATCTCGGAAACCCGGATAATAGGAAGTGATGACTGACAGTACAGTACTACTGTACTGTCATCCTAGCTACTAGCGGAGTCACGGTTCCGATCAGAGACGGGTCAGGCTAGGGGCTATCAGAGCCCATAATAATAACCCTGAACCTAAAGTCCAGCACACCACCTGGAGCTGTGACTGCAGCCAATAGGGCTAGGCAAGCGGAGCTAACTAAACAGATAACAAACAGCACTTTACTGGAAACAGATATACTTCAAGCTGGGTGCCCGGGGACTTGTCCCGGCACAACCCACCACTGCGGCTAAGGCTAATCACACCACCAGGATTTGAAATAAGCAGACTCTAGCCACTGCAAAGCTGGTCGGCAGAGCCGAGTTCAGCAGACGGATTCCAAGGCAGGAAAACATCCGAAGTAAGTTGAGATGAGACATCATAAGTGTTGACACCACCAGACCCAAGTGGGTCAGGCGGATCCCAGAGTGGAGTGGCAAGATCATCAGATTGCAGAGCCGCTGAGGTCGATTGAGAAAAGAATTGCGCCACATCCCGCGGCGGCAATGACGAACCAGTAGTAATAATCACAGGCGGGTAAAGGGAATCCAGTAATGCACCACCGGGATGAACCGCACCGTAGCCGTAGGTGGCTCCGGGCTCAACCAGGCCCCGGACACCACCGCCGACCACGAGGGTCGGCATCGCCGTAGCACTGAAGAGAAATGTAGCCACCATGAAAAGAGTGAGTGTAAATTCTCCGATGCCAAATGGCCTGGAGCCTTTGGGGACTCCGAACCGCCGAAATGCCGCAGCCGCCGGCGGTGCACCCCCCTCAATTTCAGTCAGGCAGACACCAGGAGGGCAGTCCGAGCCCTCTCCATCATC
>LGRX02013802.1:0-12022 GCA_001247695.2 Cymbomonas tetramitiformis
TGGCCGCTACAGGGGTGATGCATGGCCGCTACAGGGGCGTTGTTATGTAGCGTTATAGGGCTGTGATACAACGGTCACCAGGCTGCTCCATCAGCGCCGATGCAAGGCTACCCCCAACAAGTGGCGTCAGGGCTGCTATTTTGCGGGTACAAGGGCAGCGATCGGGCGACGTGAAGCGGGCACCATGTTGGCGGAGAGGTTGAGCGAGCGCAGGTTGGTGAGGCTGTCTAGCGCTGGCAGGCGCTGCAGCTGGCTGCCTTCGAGCTCGAATATGCTCAGGGATCTCCCATACCCCTCCAGCCAGTCCGTGACCTGAGACAATTCAAGCGGCAACCCTTAGCACCTTTATACAGCCAATCCAATACCCGTGGCAATACATGTAGCACCCTGGTAACGTCCCACCGCACCTTGAGCAGAGCTGGGGTCCGGTACACCACCACTGCACCGAAAATGCAAATGCAAGTTGCAGGAAGTGAAGAGGGGGCTCGAGGAGCTGAGAAAAGGGCAACCAGTGTTAGGGAGGTTAGTCATCTCTACGTGCGCATATCATCACTGAGAAACACAAGGATGCCATCTAAAGCGTAGGAATGCTAAATCCGCACGAATCCGGCAAATCCGGCAAAGATGTCATGGGGCTATGCATGTGCATCCGCGTGGCGCCCTCTGAGATAACTCACCGCGCGTGCGGCACTGCGACGCAGCCCGGATCTGTTCCCACACCGGCATGTGCCCTTTGGGGCGGTGGCGAGGCTGGCTCCGGCGAGCCCGCCTCTCTCGTTGCGGAGGGCATGCACAGGGGTGAATTAGGGGGTTGTTGGTACCTTACGGGGAACCTGCATCCAACCTTTGTGGGCCAGGCGGAGCTCTTTCGAGGCATGAGCTCGTGAAAGCGCAGCCTCCGAGCCCGGATCCAGCTGCAGGGAGTCGAGCACGCTCCCCTTCCCGGCCTCCTCGGGCACTCCCACCTCCCCCCCCGACTGTACCACGGTGGGGTCCCGGCCGCTCGACCCAGGTCGCAGCCGGCCCGCAGCAGCAGCCGGCAGCGCAGGCACGACGCGCGGAGTACGAGCGCGCGGCTCTGCGGGTGCTTGTGCTGTCTTGGTCCCGCGTGGCCCCGCCACAAGCGCCTCGAGGCCGCCCGCCCGCTCCGCAGACCGATCGGCCATACGCGCCTTTCGCGCAGCCCTGTGCCACCCAAGCACCTTCAGCCCCCTCGCGGCCCCAGAGGTGCCTTTCAGCCCCTCGCGGCCCCGGAGGTGCCCTTCAGCTCACGGGAAGACAAGCTGGACACTGCAGGGATTTTCCTTCCCCGCAGATGCTCCACGACAGGGATTTTCAGATGACGTGGAGAGCACGTAGCCAGCTGGCCATCAGCCGGCCTGGGGTGCGACACGTGCGAGTGTGGGTGGCAAAGGGCGTTCGCAGTTCGATCGAATATGAGCTCACACCGAGCAACCGCTGCATCATCGGAGCGCAGCGTGACATCGGGCGTACCTTACGGACTTCAAGTTGTCCACTTCTCCAGAGTCCTCGTCTTTGAAAGGATCCTCCTCCTCCGGCTGCGACAGTCGAGTCGCCCTGCAGCGGTAGAGTAAAGACGTATCGTCGCTCATATCGTACGTGGGCAGCAGCTCATGATGGGGCCTTAGTGTTCATTCGCGGAACGTACGCGCGTGCAGGTGTACGAGAGTTCAAGCATGCGCCCCCTCCGCTTCCGAGAACGCATCGTGAACTCCAAAAGTGTGGTGAAGAGTCCGTACCTCTTGAGCCTGGTTTCCAAGCTTGCCAGCGAGTTTCGGCTTCGGGAAGAGGCGGTCGAGGAGCCGCCACCAAGCTCTCCTAACGCCAGTTTCGGTGTTCGGCGGTCGGCGGAAGCTCTCAAATCCGAAGACCGTCTCATGTTTCAAGGAAGCAAGGAACGTTCTTATCTCATACGGTTCCCAACTGAAGGGGTGGCGCTTCCTTGGATGCGTCGTTTCACGGCGAGCTGACGAATGTGCAAACTAACAAGAAGTAACTGAATTCAAGTTTACAGGGTTCATGGCCGCAAAGACTTTTCGAAAAGATCCTCAGCGTCTGGAAAGTATCAGTTCCTTCGATGCCCGGCGGGAGTGCAACTCCTGGATTTCTCCGATAGTTTGGGTTCAGCAGTCCGGAGCTTATGAATCTTACGCTGTCGTTGAAAAGGGTCGCGCGCAACCATGATTTCTAGTTCCGAGGGTGTGGTCACGTCAGTAGGGAAGATATCTCACGAACACAAGAAAGTCACACGCGACAACAAGGAGCATTGTGGGCTGGAGAACAGCACAAAAGTGTCAAACGCACAAGAAGAAAATTGAATTGCACAACGCTCAACCTTGTTTACTGGGATTCATCTTAATGGTGTACTCTCCCATGCTGTAGAACGCATTTTCGTCGCGCTCACCCAATTCTTCTTGCATTCGATTGCCAACGTGTCTGCTGGAGAGCGTTTAAAGAAACATCTATAAACATAAAACATAAACAACAAACATCATCTATGATCTAACATCAATGATCAAACATGAAACAACAAACGTCATCGATCACGATTTTGATGATCATATCTGTGGCGCCGAAAAAGGCGGGGGCTTTGGGCTTTGGGTCAAAACCCCCGGACGATTTCCGGGCTTTTTTTTTTCTTTTTTCACCCTATTACGTTATTTCATCTTTATCGCGGCTCTCAGTTACGGGTCGCGGTTCAGAGTAGAACTTCGTGGAGATGGCTTTGCCGCATCCCGTGTCTTGCCACGAGTTAAAAAAAACTTCGGTTTCGCACAAGATCGCTTTCGTGTCGTTTCTGGGGAATTCAGTGTTTTGACGAGAGCGTTTGATAGAAAAGGCTAATATATATATATATATATTAGACTGAGGGAACGAGCACTAGCAGGGAATGACACCACAATTCATTGCAGACTAAGATGGGATAATAATAAAAACTTTGGTGTTTTATTATCACGGACGAACAGCAACCGGGAGCAATCATGGGAACACTGACTTTCACCCCCCATAAGGGGGGAGGTCTGTGGTGCCCTGTGTCACCCCTCGCTTGCTCGGATGTCACCTGCAGTGCCTGCCCGTTGCTCCGCTCGTGTGCCACCGTGTGTCCGACATATTAAACCCGAGTATCTTACGTTTAATCTGACTTTAGACAACCGTGAACCCTACCTCACTGTGCCTCTGACATCTTTCTGGCAGTAAATATATTGCCAATATATCTACTTTCTTATCAGGTTATAGCCCACCCACGTTCAGTGGTGGTGTTTTCATCGGTCTTCCGTCCGCTTCACGCCCTGTGATTCTATACTAGCCGACAATTCCGACATTTACTAGCCGACATCGTTTACTAGCCGACACTTACTAGCCGACACTTTTGACAACGACCGGCTTGTTTTCACATCGGTCACTCCCGTCATTTTTTTTACCGACAATCCGCATTTACCGGCGCTTAACGCACTTTCCGTGCGTCAAATTTCAGCTGGACCGACACTACTTTATAACCGACAATTCCTTTGTGTTCTTCAACCTCTGGACGGCAACACCTGAACTGCAGCAAAAATGGCTTACCTTACGCCTATTTTGACTTCACCGACGTTTTCCCCGCGAAATTCTACTGCAATTTAACCTTTTCATCATTTGATTTGGTTGGTTTTACGAGATTTTACGTTACGCCTTCGACACTCTGGCCAGCAGCACCTCTGCTGCCGGAAAATTGGCTTTCCGCGCGACGTTTTTGACCTCACCGCCGTGTTCCCCGCGAAAATCTACCCCGAATTGACCCTTCCATCGCTGGATTCGGTTGATTTTACGACAAGTTATTTTTCCGCTTGGGAACCCTATCATTGGGTTTGCAGATTCTGCAGTCTGCAGTCTGTGGCCATGGCCGCCTCACTCCAGCGTGTACGTATGGCCGCTACGCGTTCAGCGTTGGTATCTTTACGCCTACATCGACAACATCTTACCCCTGGTTGTGACCTGGTGGTGTCTGGTGGAGCTTGTTCGCCAGGCACCAACCTCGACTCCGACATTTTTGGCTTGATCGACGACCAAGACTTTGACTCCTACGATCTCGCCTCTCCGCATTCTCCGCTTTCACCCGACGCATCCCTTGGCCGTCATCTGGTGGTGTGTGGTGGTGTTATCACCACCGCCCACTCCCATTCCAATTCCTCGATCCTCACCTTTGCTGTGTGCAGCGCGTTCGTTGAGCACGCTCACCGCATTTTCCACCTTCGCCCTTCTCGCCCCCCCTACTTCGGCTCATCTGCTCTGGTGGTGCCACGCCATTGTGGGCTTTGGCCTCGCTTGGGCATCGGTTGATCCACGACGATGGGCTCGTGCTTCACGTCATTGAGAGCGCCGCCGCCGCCGTTTTTTAGCCTGCCTAGATTGAAACCTCGATTGACAATCACGAGTTGGCTAGTAACTAGAGTAACATTACATTTCTCCTAGCCGCCTGCCCGGGAGTACCGGCTGGCCCTGCAGTGCACCTCCCACCTTCGGGGTGAGGTGGTGTCATGGGAACACTGACTTTCACCCCCCATAAGGGGGGAGGTCTGTGGTGCCCTGTGTCACCCCTCGCCTGCTCGGATGTCACCTGCAGTGCCTGCCCGTTGCTCCGCTCGTGTGTCACCGTGTGTCCGACATATTAAACCCGAGTATCTTACGTTTAATCTGACTTTAGACAACCGTGAACCCTACCTCACTGTGCCTCTGACATCTTTCTGGCAGTAAATATATTGCCAATATATCTACTTTCTTATCAAGCAAGCTGGCGTGGCACCTCGTCGGGTCAAGGGGTGATCGGCGAGAGAGTGTGACTGCCCCCAACCTTATGGGGGGGGCTGAAAGTCTCATCTCACCGCATCACGCCACCTCACCCCGAAGGCGTGAGGTGCCACAACAAGGCAGGAAAGCTTGCATCCCAAACCTAAACCCTAGGCAAACTACTAGGCAGCCGTTACAGGCCCAATGTGACCTTTTGCAGTCCAACTAGAGGTGGATCCCCACATGGGCGTTGGCCCGAAACTACTGCACTAGCTAGAGTTGTATGTTCACCGAAGATGTTTGTCTAAACTTACTTTTGCACACCACCACGACTGTGATGTGTGTCTGGTGGCAGGTCGATTGCGGCATTGGCGACGGGCTGCGACCCCATGAAAGGCGGTACCGCCCAGATTAGCCCTTGCGATACCAACCAATACTTGTGCGCGGCCATGGCGCAACGTGGCCAAGCACCACCAGAGGCACGTGGCAGAGGGGGAGGAGTGCTGAATATATCAGCTTGACTGTATATTCGGTGTGTGGTAATCAGAATAGATAAACGGATAATACTCAGTCTTCCCGTTATATGTTCGGGGTCTAGGGTTCCGGGACCAGTGACAGTCATACACCCTAATTATAGGAATGACAGTCGGGGCGTCACTTCCAGCACACCACCTAGGGTGGTGACTGTAACAGAGACGGTGAAATAAACGGTGGATATAACGGACGACGGTGGGTTATATGCGTGTTTTTACAGTCTCCACAAACTCTGTGAAGCTGGGACGAGGTGCTCGGGTGATTCGCAGTCTAAGATACATGAAAATAAAATACAGTGGTTTTATTTTCCCCACCACTGATGACAGGCGGAGCTGACTTGGCACCTGAGGTCGAGGGGTGACAGAAAGACCAGGGCTCCCTCCCCCAGGGGGGGGGGGAAGTCTGTGTCTCCGTGAGACTGGCAAACTAGGTGGTCACGGAACTGAAGCAAACACCTACTCAGCTTCGGTGGAAATAAGCATCCTACAAGAGAACCTGTCCTTTCTGGCAGGGTAACTCCTGAAACTAGCAGTCAGTTGGCATACTGCAGAATACAGATACAGTTAAAACCCTAAACTAAGCCCATCTTGGGGCAACCTGAACCAACAGCACAACAGTCTGGAGGCAGGCTAATCTCAATCCCGCCAACTCTAGCCACGTCGAGAGTGCCCGGGAGAGCCGATGCCACTGTTACAGCGCCCAGAAGAGCTGGTACCACTGTCTGTCAAATCATGCGTAGAGCAAATCGAGGGAATTGAAGATGTGCCGATGTCGTTGCAGGTAGTTGCACCGAGTGCAACCAGCCCGGTCCTGTGCTGAATTGAAGAAGAAAGTGCATCTCCGGTTCCACCGCCCCAGGCGGGTGGCTCGTAGTCCGGCGATGGCGGAGCACCACCCGGCGAGGGCGGCGCAACAACAATCGGAGCTGCCTCAAGTGGCTGCGGGGGGCCCGGGAGCCACGTCCATCCGCACCCGTACGTAGCACGGTACCAGCTGTGGTACCAGCCCTCCGGCTGCCAGTAGAGATCCGGCGGGATGGCTGTGGGCGTCAGCACACCAGCACCACCGACCTCGTCCCCGATGCGCCCTGTTGCCGAAGATGTTGGCGCGGAGCGATCACGCGAAGGCGCGGCAGTTGCACAAATAACAAACATCAGGCAGACTGCGAGAGACGTGAGGGCAGAGAGCCCGAAACCCATTGGCGGCCTGCCGCATCCCAAGGCCTGTCTCGGTGGCGGAAGACACTCGCCGTCATCCTCGGAGTCGTCCGTCGTTACGGAGACGGATTCCACGGGCGCGATGGGGCCCATGTGGTGCATTGCAAGGGTCGGCTCCGGTCCCGCGATGTCCAAGTTGAACGCGAACTTGTCCATGAAGGTCGCGTGTGGCTCGTGCGCGTGTAGCGCGCCGATGGGGTACATCCCCTCGTCGGACACCACCGACTGCGGAGCGGAGGGCGGTGCCGGCGGTGGTGGCACGTCCAGAGCGTCGGCATGGACTTCGTCATGAATCTTGAAGTTGTGGATGTTCGTAGCACCACCGAACCGCGCAAACCCCGAGGCGGGTGTCAGCGGGCTGGCGGTACCCCAGGTACTCGTCGATGGCGTCGGGCACCCGCTCCTCGGCGACAGCGAAGGAGAAGGCGGAGGCGGTGTCGTAGAGCTCCGGTTTGCCGTCTGCAATGTAGCAGAAGGCGTCGAAACGAGCGGCGTCGTCGTCGTCCACAGCGTTCTGGAACATCATGGCGAGCACGTCGTTCTCGCCGTCCGCAATGCTGAAACCGTGCGCCCCAACATGTCCGCGTGGCCCGCCGTTCGGGCAGTCCCGATGCCAATGCTTCTCCGCCGTAGCGGAGCATGCCGGGTGCCGGCACAACGGAACAAACGTACCGGTGGGCTTGTGGAAAGCCACTTTACCCGAAGACTTCCCACGGAAGGTCTGCGGGAAGTTG
Organism: Cymbomonas tetramitiformis; assembly: GCA_001247695.2. Classification (NCBI taxonomy): domain Eukaryota; kingdom Viridiplantae; phylum Chlorophyta; class Pyramimonadophyceae; order Pyramimonadales; family Pyramimonadaceae; genus Cymbomonas; species Cymbomonas tetramitiformis. Next base: position 7,271 of record LGRX02013802.1, read on the forward strand.
CCGTGTTCGGGGAGGGGCTTCGCCGCGAAGCGGTAGCCGTCACCGTGTCCACCGCGTCCGATGGTGTTCTTCTTGTCGTTGCGGGGCGTGTAGCCCTTCGTGTCGTCGAGACGGTTGTGGAGGGCCTTCAGCTCTTTCTTCATGTCGTAGATTTGGTCGCGGAGCTCGCCGAAGACGGTCTTGTAGTTCTCGTCGTCGCTCTGCCTAGCCATGGTGAGGGCGGAGACTGTGCGCGTAGCAGGCGGGACGTGCGAGTCCGTCCCGTTTTGCGCGTAGCACTCACGGGTCCATTGCTGAATGGTGGCAAGGGACTCCGCCGCACGTTGGTCGTGCAGCAACAGACGGTTGACCACCGGGGCATAGAAGACCGGGTCGAGGGACTTGATGAAGAGGGACTTGACCTCCATGTCGTCGAGGGTGCTCTTCCGTCGAGCGGACCGGAGAGCGGCGTTGAAGGCGGCGATAGCCCGCGACGGGTCGAGCTGGTTGATCTTGATGGCCAGAAGGTCCGCGGTGCCCTGGAAGGGCCCGCCGGAATCCAGAAGCATTCTGGCGATCTCTAGCAACACCCGCTTCCCATCGAACGGGTGTGCCTCCGCCGAAGACTCCATCCGAGTCTGCTGCGGGTGACACTGGAGCAACGATGAATTCCAGTGTCGAAAATAAAAGCGTGTTCGCCTCAGCGCGTACGGGCAGGGTGGCATCCTCCAGGTCGAACAAAGAGGCAAATGCGGACTCCTCAGTGACGAAGATGTCCCGTAATGCCAGTTCTAGACGGGCGAAAACGGAGCTGACGTTCGACTCCGTACCATCAAAACGTCCATGTTTGTCGTCGTACACCTTCTTGATAACGAGCTTGGCGGCACGCTCGTCGAAGGATTCCTTCGCCAGACGTCTGACTGCGTCGAGGAACAACGCCCCTGCCGACTGGGCAGTTGGCGTAGTTGCAACCGTAGGAGTAGCTGGCGTGGTTGCATGTCGAGCTGCGGCATCGTCGAAAATTGTAACTAGTGAGCGGCGTGCAGCCGCAGTGTGCGATCTCGTAGAAGTACCCATAGTGAAATGACTGCAGAGACAGGGTGAGGTGGAAAATGCGAGGTGAGGCTAACGGCGTGGGCGACGGCTAGCGAGTTGCGGCGGGTCGTCGAGGACAATCAGGGAAACAACAATTGCACGCGGTCGTGTGGGACGAAAGGACGTGATCAATGTCGGACGGTGTTCTAGAGACCAGAAACAACAAAATCCAGCCCAACGATACTTCACGGAAAACAAGCTGTTGTCAGCGCTACCCAATCATGTCCAATCAACCGCGCGTCCGCAACTGAGCCATACCGCCCGTACCGAGAACCTCTCTAACGCGGGTCCCTCACCCCATCTCAAGCGTCGGTGTTTAGCCAATCATGGCCAAAGTCGCAGTGTAAAATTAAGCGTGCGTGGTACCAAACCTGCTGAATATATCAGCTTGACTGTATATTCGGTGTGTGGTAATCAGAATAGATAAACGGATAATACTCAGTCTTCCCGTTATATGTTCGGGGTCTAGGGTTCCGGGACCGGTGACAGTCATACACCCTAACTATAGGAATGACAGTCGGGGCGTCACTTCCAGCAAGGAGTGTGGGAAATGCGGAAAAAGGGGCTCGAGCACAAAGGTGTCGAACGCGCGAGGAAGTGGGGGTGGGAGACGAAACCCTTTTCTATTAGGTTATCGGTCCACCATCTTTTGGTGTGGCATCTCCTTTTCTCGGCAGCTTTGATCACGCACGTAACCCGCACGTAACCCGCACGTAACCCGCTTCTTTTAGCAAGCACATTCTCCGCACGTACCCCGCACGACCCGCGTAACCATAGGCACTACAACGAAAGCCTGGTGGTGCCCAACATTACACAACTCTCGCTGGTTCGACTGACTCAGAAAACGACCGAGCCGCTCGTATGTCGTCTTTTGTGCCTTATCGACCAGCTCCGATCTCACGACCGGCTCAGTCACTATTGCTGTTTTTGCAGACTTTCACCGGGACGACACAATTTGGGTATCCACCCTAATGAGGGCATCTCATCATCATGACTACGCCACCGACGCGGGAGTAGTATACGTGTTCGTATAGTGAAGATGAACTTTTGGCCGAACTTTCAAAACGTTCTCCGCTTTCGTCGTCTCGTGGCTTCAAGCAACACTTGGGCATGGCGCTTGAGGCTTGATGGCCCTGACGAGTGACGACTCTGCCACCGCTCCAATCACGAGGCCGACTTCACCATCCTTCTTCTGCGAACATCGCTCACGTTGTAACAAACGCCGGCTTCTCATGGTACCGCGCCGGGTTTGTCCAGCTGGTGACAGACGTGACAGATATGACAAGTATGACAGACCTTGCATAAGATGACTGCTTGAGAGGTGTAGACCTGCCAGAGAAGATATGGTCATTATCCGGTGACCATGAAGTGATAAGATGATATGACAGTTACTGCTCTGCCACTGACGTGTCGGTCAGAATGTGGTAAACGGTAACATTGTTAAAGCTGGCTTGGAATAATGACTTTCCATTGGCCAGATGAAGATTTCAGGGCTGAAGCCCGTTACAGTTTTGGGAGATGTGACAGAGAATTGAGAGATAAGTGGACTCATTATTGTTTTGCTTCGCAAGTGCTAGGTGGCTGTTCGCGTGCCAGTGCTAGACTGCTAAAACAGTTCTGCTCACAGCTTTGTACAATAATTCGTACTTTTGGTTATCATACTGATCTTTTGATGAATATATTTTACTGTTGTTTTTATTCTTTTACATGTTGGAAATCTGGGCTTGCATATAAGAGCTTAGCATTCGATCTCAGAATATCAGAATTTCAAAATATTTGTAGCTCTACGATCTTGTGCTGTGTTAAGATTGCCTGGATAATTACCGACACAAGTGAATGTTAAAGACGAGTTTATGTTTATCCGCGAGTGTTGAGGTTACTCGGGTCCGGCAGTATTCGTCCCATCATGTGCACGCGTTTGCGACAACGTGCTCAATCGCATCTCCCACTTCGAGTTCGACAAGCTTCTGGGCTTGGATCACGAGTACCCCGAGTACCACCTCACTCTTAACGAGCTCATTATTTTCGTCATTCTCCCCGCCGGGTGTTTCGCGGTACCGCTCTTTTACTCTAACAGGATTCCGCAAGTGCACATCCACACTGTTGTACCCGGCACATAACTTATACACATTTCTTTTCATTTTTTTCTTTCTTTTTCTTTCTATCTTCTTTTTACTTTATTTGTTGCTTTTGGTGTGTTATATCCATCGATATCGGCACTTCGACCTAATACTCCTTTTATCAAGGCAGAGCGTATACGTGGCTTTTCGGCCTAATATATTGCAAACCACTTTTATTGGTATATATGAATGGTGCTTGGACGGTCTATATCATCATATTCGTATGTATAGCATTGCGCGTTCGAACATATTCCTAACACGTACTTCTTACGTATCACTTATTCTTTATCAACACTAACTGAGGGCAACTGTCCCAAGTTCCCCTTTCAACATGTTGCCCTTTGAACAATCACTGGAATTTCTACTTTCTAGATCGGCATATCTGCCATCGGCCAATCACGAACAGCATATGCCACATTCGGATGCGCTCCACCACACGCACCACTCATCATGTTTGATATACCCCTAAGACCCGGGATATATTCACTCAGTGATAGTTTTCTCAGAATGTAATAAAGTTGATAAGGTAACCCGATATAACGGGCATAAACAGTTAGGGTTCGGGTTCGGGTGACAGTCATACACACTACTATAGGAAGAGTCACAAAGTAAGCGGTGTGACTATTCCAGCACACCACCTAGTGTGGTGACTGGCCAGCCGAAGGTGAAACCTGTGAACAAACACCATCTAGAGCGGTGGAAACTGAGTTCTAAGGGAAGGCCTGTCCTTTCTGGCAGGGCTGTTCCCAGTCAAGAGTTGCAAATCTGAAATCCGGCCCGTGATCGGACCCCTCTGCACATACAGCTACTGTCAATTTCACTGTGCAGGAGCGGCATGATTAACTTGCTAGCCACTAGTTGGCGGTGATACTGCCGTGCTAGCCCGCAACACAGCCATGGTGCCGTGAATTGAAGTTTCCGATGCCGTGATTGAATCATTCGTAGAGCTCCAGAAGAAATCTGAAAAGTCTCGATCGTCGTGCGAGGGATCTCCCCCGTCCTCCTCGTCTGTAGTCGGGCCCGGTGAATAGTCTGGCGACGGTGGGGCATCCCAGTAGCGGGTGGAGGGCGCGGGATAAAACGACGATCGCTCTTAATTGGAAGATGCGCTTTGAATTGGAAGATTTTTTGAAGGTCATTGTTTTGATGTTTTTACATTATTTTAAACATATCATGCCCAAAAAATAGGGTGGTTATAATTTTGGAAGTTTTTTCTCATCGTATGAGGCGGGGTTTTCAGAATTCTTACGCGTGACTCTTAGGCATATTGAGGAGTGTTCCAAAAATCCACATATGGTATTAGATCGAGATTAAAAGTTATAAAATGGAAGTAAAAAGGGAAAAATATGTACCTGTTTATCGTATGTTTGATATTTTCATCGATTTCAGCACAATTTTGCCAAAACCCCCCTCAAACCCTATGCTTTATCACACGCGTATTCACAAAGGGCGGGTAACATATGTAAAGGTTCTTGCTAATGGACCCGTCACGTGCTATGTTATAATGTAGTTTGCCATAAAACATATTTGAACAAATAAAATATCAAGCACTTGCATC
>LGRX02013802.1:14593-38380 GCA_001247695.2 Cymbomonas tetramitiformis
ATGGACACGGGCATGAAGCAAAACCAGAAGCAGCAGCAGCAGCCCCAGCAGCCCCAGCAGCCCCAGCAGCAACAGAAGCAGCAGCAGAAGCAACACTAGCCCAAGCAACAGCAGGATTGATCGCATCAGCAGCAGCAGCAGCAGCAGCAGCAGCAGCACACACAGAGGAGTCTGACAGCGAGACCGTCAGCCAGAACTTGCTGGGAGGAAAGGCGGTGGATGAGAAGGAAACGCCGTCGCCAGGTGAGGACGACCTGTCCAATATCCGTGTGTTAATGCCTGAAGGATGGGAGAGGGACATGGAAACGGAAGGGTTTTGCGTGGCACGGGTTGAGGGCGTCGAAGTTTCCCCTCAGGAGCACGATGGATGCGTGACCGGGGAGTGGTTGAATAACTTCGCCGACCTGAATTCAGAGGACCGGGATGCACGCTACGACAGTAGTAGGTGGATAGGAGACGTGGATCGGAGGTGTTTTCTGGGGAGGATGATTGCGGAGGTAGGGAGGCAGGTCATTGCAAACCCAGGGTGGAAGCGCACGACCGTGCGACCGGACGTACTTCGCAAGGGGAAAGGTGGGATGTCTGCGTTGCTAACGCTGCCCGGGGCTGATCTGCAGAGCCCGCATTTAGACGGCACAGAACTATCCCTTATTTTTTGCTTCACTCCAGGGTACCCTGTGGGGATATTTCCGGGTTCTCGCATGCGGTGTGGTGCAACGGAGTCCCTTTTTGTAGGGCAGCCATATGAGGTATTAATGTTCCGGCGTGGGGTTTTCCACTTTGGGGAAGCCTACCCTGGCTGTTCCTGGCCGACGATTCCGTCGAACGCCGTAAAGCTGGGGCCGAACGTCCGTCGGGGGCACATTCGTACGTGGATAGGTCATCGGATGTGCCCGTGTACAACCTGACAGAGTTTACGGTGGAGTACGCAGCTCGCCGGCGAAGCAGGCGCTTGGAAGGCGAGGACGTTGCCAACCTCTTGGGCGTGGACTACAACGTCATCTTCGACTGGGGCCTCTCAATGTTGGGCTCCGAAGTGGTCATCCTCCAGTCTTCGGTCACGGAGGAGAAGGTGGAGGTCGGCGTGATGGAGACGGGCGCCCTCAAGACGGTGCCCAGGGCGGAGCTGCAGCCGGTGACGAAAGCGGGCATTCCCATGAAGGGGAATTTCGTCACCCGGTTTTACGGGCCGAAGAGCGGCCTTATGGACACGGGCATCAAGCTGCAGGTCTTCGGGGGGGCGGACGTGCTGTACCCCGACAAGACATCGGGCCTGGTCTGCACGGGAATGCCCGTGCTCCTGAAAGAGGACTACGAAAACCTGCCCATGGCGCACGGTGGGGTGCTGCGCCTGGGGTATGTGCTGCGCACCAACGGCGGCCAGACGCAGGGCCTGGTGTTCCTGCAAAAAAGCTCGGGGTTTGAGGGGTGGGACTTCCAGGTGCTGCAGTTGCCATTGGGACGTGGATCGGAGGCACTGCTGGTGAGGGACGAGAAGTTCATGGCCCTTCACCCCCGCGGCAGCAGCAGCAGCAGCAGGGAAGATATCTTCCTGGGATTGGCCGGCCCGGGGCCGTGTCACTGAGGCCCGGGCCGAAGGCGGGCCGAAGGAAAAGTTGCGGATGGGCCGAGTCGCATTGAGGGGAAAATCGATAAATTTCCAAATTTTATCGATTTTTGACAAATTGTCATACTTAAAATTAAAATTTTGCGCCTGCGGCGGGCAATTTTGGGTTCGGGCCGAGACGGGCCGAAATGTGGCCGAAGTAAATTCCCAATGCGGGCCGAGTCACCTCCGCGGAAGATATCTACCCTGAGCAGCAGCAGCAGCAGCAGCAGAAGCTCCCAGGGACGTCAGATTGCCTTGACGCAGGCTGACCTGGAGAAGGAAAAGCGCAGCTTGATGGCGTTCCGGTACGCGTTTTCTCAGGCAATGGGCGTGATCATTCAGCGGACGCGGGATGCGGCCAAGATGACCGTGGCGCAGATCAGCCGCGAGGGGGCTGGCGGTGGGGGAAAAGGTGGGGCGCTGACCACCAAGACCCTGCAAAGGGGTATGGCCAGGGAGGTGATCACCTTCAAGTGGTCAGGCAACCAGGAAGACGGATGCAACTTCCCGAAGCCTGAGGAGCAGAAGGCCAAGAGCGCGCAGAAGACAAGGGCGAAGAGCGTGAGCGGCCACAAGCGGCAGCGGGAGGAGAAGGTCGCGGCGGAGGAGGAAAAGGCGAAGCAGGCGAAATTGGAGGAGCATGCGGAGAAGATGAAGTACGCCGAGAAGCTCCGCCTGACCGAGCTGAAGGTGAAGCATGCGGAGGAAAAGGCGCGGAGTTTGGAGAGGGCGATCGGGGGAGCCACTCCAGCTCGGGGGGCCACGGAGGAGCAGGTGAAGCAGGCCGTGCTCTTGAAGGAGAAGGAGCTCCGGGCGGAGTTGGCGGAGGCCGAGCGGCAAAAGGAGGCGAAGGTGTGCGAGGAGCTTCGCCGTCAGTTGGAGCAGCAGGGGAAGGAGCGGCTCCAACTAACGGCCGAGTCCGCGGAGGAGCGAGGCCGGCGGATGGCGGCCGAGCATTTCACCGCGCTGCTGGGGGAGAAGGACGAGAGACACACGTCCGACCTCAAGCAGGCGTTCGCCCGCAACGCCGACCTGGCGAAGGAACAGTTGAGCAGACAGGGCGCCCATATGGCGCTCATGTTCAACATGTATTCGCAGTTCACCAGCCTGGCGGCCGGTCGGTCGGGCCAAGGGGAGAACTCCGCCGCCCACGAAGGTATGGTGGCGTGTACCCAGCACCTGCTGAGCAACACGGAGCAGGGAGGCCAAAAAGGGAAGCTCAAGGAGCTCATGGCTCCCCCGGCGGTCCCCGGAAAAAGGACCCCGGAAAAACCCCCGCAGAAAAAGATGCGCGCAGACGAGGTCCGCGCATTTTTATCGGCTTGCCAGAAGGCTGCAAAACAACTCGCAGCCGATCTGAAGAGCGAGAACGCCGATACGGTGGCGGCTGCGGAGATCGAGCTCAACATCCACAAGGAGATCGTCTCGGGGGGTGTTGATCCCGAAGAAGGCGAGGAGGGCAAGTCCGAGAAGATCCTCGAGCTTTTCCACTCGATGGCGGAGAAGTAGTTGCTATTTAGTTTTGCTATTGTTTACTACTTGACAGTACACTTCAAAATAAGCGCATCCCACAAGCTTTTGTTGCTGACTTGTTTGCCACAAGCATCCGTTCTTGACTTGTTTCCCATGCATGCACAGCTCATGATCATGTTTAGTATCATTTCATAAGCATATAACAAACTATAACTCAAACCACTCCGAACTTGCTATCTGTTTCGCACGATCACGGGTTAGTCGGGTACACACGTAAGGAAACCCTATCCAATTCAAGCGACACACGGCCGTACGGGGCACCCGGCGATGAACCAACGACATTCCGGTCACTCATGATCATTTTGGAAGCATTTCATAAGCATATAACAAACTATAACTCAAACCACTCCGAACTTGCTATCTGTTTCGCACTATCACGGGTTAGTCGGGTACATACGTAAGGAAACCCTATCCAATTCAAGCGACACACGGCCGTACGGGGCACCCGGCGATGAACCAACGACATTCCGGTCACTCATGATCATTTTGGAAGCATTTCATAAGCATATAACAAACTATAACTCAAACCACTCCGAACTTGCTATCTGTTTCGCACTATCACGGGTTAGTCGGGTACATACGTAAGGAAACCCTATCCAATTCAAGCGACACACGGCCGTACGGGGCACCCGGCGATGAACCAACGACATTCCGGTCACTCATGATCATTTTGGAAGCATTTCATAAGCATATAACAAACTATAACTCAAACCACTCCGAACTTGCTATCTGTTTCGCACTATCACGGGTTAGTCGGGTACATACGTAAGGAAACCCTATCCAATTCAAGCGACACACGGCCGTACGGGGCACCCGGCGATGAACCAACGACATTCCGGTCACTCATGATCATTTTGGAAGCATTTCATAAGCATATAACAAACTATAACTCAAACCACTCCGAACTTGCTATCTGTTTCGCACTATCACGGGTTAGTCGGGTACATACGTAAGGAAACCCTATCCAATTCAAGCGACACACGGCCGTACGGGGCACCCGGCGATGAACCAACGACATTCCGGTCACTCATGATCATTTTGGAAGCATTTCAAACCAAAAACAAAAAAAATAAAAAATTGGAAGGAGTGGCGTCTTCCAATTTCGAGCGCTCGTCGTTTAAAGCCCGATCGGTGCATTGTGAAGCCCTTGCCGAGCACGGTGCCTGCCGTGCCGGCGCGGTGGAATAGCAGCCGGCGCCGCAGAAGTGAATGCAGGCTCGCTGGTGGTTGCCTCAGCAGCACCACCGACCTCCAGGTCGGTGTGGTCCGGTGCACATGCCTCGCCAAGAGTGGCAGCTGAGAGTGGCGCCGCGGTGGCGCAAACACAGAAGAATGCACACACCATCACCGCAATTGCCGAAGAGCGGCCAAACCCCCAAGGCGGTGCACCGCATCCCCGACGAGATGCTAGAGGCTGCGGGACCGCATCCTCACCGTCAATAGGGACATACCCCGCAGCAGACTCGTCCACGTCCCTGTCGCAAGAGTCGGTCTCCGACTCGGCGTGCATGTACCGCATCGCCAAGTCCTTGCCCTCAGCCGTGATCGAGAGTCCCCCCATCCGCGCGATCCGGTCCGCAAAGCAGAGGTCGGGCTCGTGCGCGTGCATGGGGTCCACCGGCATCATGTCACCGACGTCGGACGCCTCCGACTCGTCCGGGTAAACATGCGTGATGATTGCCGCCGGCGGCGGAGCCGGCGGGGAGTCCTCCCGGACATGCGTGCAAGCGGCAGCCGAGATCCCGCTCTCGACACCACCCACCGTGAAGCCCCCCATGTGGGCGGCAGGCTGGCAGTAGGGCAGGAAGTCATGCAACGCACCACCTTCCCGCTCCGGCTCGAGCCCGAAGGCACACGCCGAAACGCCGTCGAGCATCTCTAGCTTGCCCCCCGCTAGAAGGCAGAGCGCATCGAACCGCTCGCCGTCGTGCTCGTCCATGGCCGTCTGAAACTGCTCCGCCAGTAAGTCGTTCTCGATGTCACCGAGGAAGAATAAGCTGTGGAAGCTCCCCCCAGCGCCGTGCTTGCCGCCGTTCGGGCAGTCGCGGTGCCAGTGGCGCGCCTCGTCCTTCTTGCTGGTCGAATTTTGGCAAAACGGAATGAAGTCGTCGCTGCCTTTGTGAAAGGCAACGCGCTTCCTCCCCTGCGACTGCGACCAGTTACCCCCTGTCGGGAGGTCACCTGCCGCAAAACGAACACCGGAGCCGCCTCCCCCGTTGCCGATCTTGTTTTTGTCCGCTCGCGGGGTAAAACCCCGTACCGGAATATCCTAGTTCACTAGATATCAGAGGGTCCCGAACTGTGTGGATAAACTCTCTCATAAGATAAATAAACCCTAAGCTAGATATACCCGGAACGGTCTCGCAACGGTCTCGGAAACTAGCCTACCTGTGACACAGCGTGTGTCACAGCACGAACCTATAGATCAGTCAGCAGTCCAGTGTTGGTCCTAGGGGTCTGTCATAGGGGCCTGCACCGGGACTCCCAGTCAGGGCTGCCTATACAGATTCCAGCACACCACCCCAGCACTGTGGGTGGTGACTGGCTAGGAGAGTCAGAAATGTAAATCTCTAGGGCAGAAGCCAGGGTGACAAGTCCTAACTGCTAATCCAACTGTGCTATTCTGATACACAAATTGGAAACCTCTAACCAGCACAAGAGAAACCATACAGGCAATGCAAGTCCTGCTAAACTACTGAAAAGCTCTGTGCCAGTAAGTCAGATTGAAGAGTTCAAAGGTGTCAAAGTAAAACCAATTGAAGACCGTGTTGAGGTCAAAGTAGATCTCAGCACACCACCAGACTAGTGGTGTACTGCCAGAACCAGAAACATAACTACTCGGGGTCAAAGGCCAGAGGAGCACCGTCACCACAATGAGCACCGTAGTGGCCCGCAGTAGCACGGCGGAGCAATACGGGGCGGCCAAAGTGCAAGGCGTCGGTCTCTGGAAAATCATTCGCCAGAGAATTTGACGGAGTCGGTGTTGCTGATTCGTCGATCACAGGAGGCTGCACCGCACCGGGGTGCTGCCAAGTGCTGCCTGACGGTGGGGCCTCGTCATCCGAAGACGATGCCGGCGACAGCGGAGGACCGTCCTGAAATAACACGGCAGGCGGCGGCGGCCCGGGATGCCATGGCACCGGAGCCATATAGAGGCCCTGCCGCCTCTGTACCCGCCGGTGGAAACGAGGCGGAATAACACACGGCACCGTAACAAGCGGCGCCTCCTCTCCCTGCACAGCACAGGCTGCGGCGCAGCCCGACCCGATACCTGCACAGGGTCGATGTCATTGGCCACCGTATAGGTGGCAGCCCCCACTCCCATTATGACAGAAATCAAGAGAATGAAGGAAAGTAGAAACGACATCCCCCACAAGCCCGCGTGGGCGGGGAAGCCCCACGGAGGCTTTCCACAGCCGTGGCTGCGGGGAGCACCGTCATGCCAATCCCCCAGAGCAGCACCAGAGTGAGGGGCTCGGGCTGCGGGCGTCGACGAGTGATTTGCCGAGATTGTCGAAGTCCGCGGCTTCACGACGAAGCTGCCGTCGGCGAGGTCCTCGTAATCGTCCGTGTCGTAACCTGTGAGGTCAACCTGTCCGATGGCGGCGTGGTTCACGGTCTGAACGAACCCAGCGAACTCACCGTCCGCGCCCGCTGTGGTGGTCACCCGCGCTGATTGAAGTGGCGCGGGCCTCACATCCTTTCCCTGCGAGACAGCCATAGCAGGGGCCGGCTCGGCGGATGCCGATGCCGCCGCACCACCTGCCGGAACCTGCTCCTCCGGTGTGGCCACCGCTGCGGCGGGTCCGCACACCAGAGCCGAAGCCTCCTGCCCGATGCCGGCAGGAGGCGGGAAAGATGCGTGAGTGTAATGCACCTGTGGATTGGCCGCGGAGTGAACCTCCGCGGCAAGATCGTCGAGCCGGCGGAGAATGTCATCCCCCTCGGAAGCCGGCTGCTGCTCCACGGCGAAGCCGTAGGCGGACACGTCGATGCCGCCTACCGCTCCCGCACAAAGTACCGCGGGCGGCCCGTACACGGCGGCCGCACGTAACACGCTATTCGATGAAAACGACATTATGGAATGTCATTTTTCAATTTAATTATAGATAGCTAAATAATTCCAAGGCGTACGAAAATAACGTATTTTCCGACGAGACGCGAGACGCACGTATAAACGCGGGGGCCGGTGAGGCTAATAGATACGTACGTATGAGTGCTTATAGATGTAAGAAATAGATGTACATAATGTAAATACGATTATTAGAGAAATCTGATATGGCAATTGCTCATTTCTTTTGTATGTCATGCTCGCTACCATTTACAGCACAAAAAATAAATTGCATGCTTCACCGTGTCTTGGAAACATTTTCGTACGTGTCTTGTAATTTTACCGTTGCGGAGGCCTGCGAGCAAAATTATTTTCAACATTAACATTTTCAGCACATATATTTTCTAAATATCGCCAAAAATAGCTAATGTCAATTATCTACCCTAATGTCAATTTCATCGAATAGCGTGTTACGTGCGAAGGAATCCGCTCCATCATCCGCTGCCTGCTGGAACAACGCACACATGGCGAGCGCGTGCACCCCCTCTGCGTCCTCCTCGTCGATGGGAACACAGAACGCTGCAGCAGAGGTGGGCGGGTGTTGGCGCCCGCCCAACGGGCAGTCGCGGTAAAAGTGATAGCTCTCACCTTTGCCCGCCTTCCTGCACCTACCGCAGAACGGCTTCGCCCGTTGATCGTCGCGGTCGAATCCCACCGGTGGGGCTTTGTGGGTCCCCACACGGAATCCTCGCGGCTGCTGCCCCCGCTGCTGCTGCCCCCGCTGCTGCACCCGCTCCCGCTGTTGCCGCACCACCGGAGTGGCCTCACCGTGTTGCCTCTCCAGCTCCGTGATCTTCTGCAGCAGTGCGTCGTACTCGCTGCTAGACAAGTGCGCGGAGACGCCGTCTGCGCCAGAAGCCGCCTTCCCCCCGCCCGTCTGTGCCCAAGCCTGGTAAATTTCCACAACCATGGAACGGAGCGAAACCAGTGACACATGAGACAAGTCAGCGGCCATGGGATAGCGGACCTTCACCGCAGCGTAGAACACGGGGTCGAGTCGGGTGTAGAGGGATAACTTCCTCGTGGCCTCGGTCGGTGTCCAGTCGGAAGCTCGGTTATCCCGCACCAAACGTTGCTCCTTAGCCAAGATCGGCTGCGGGTCAACGTTTGCGGGATAACGCAACGCGGCGTGCTCCTCCTGCTGCGACTCCCGTAGCGCCACTGGAACACAACCCTTGATGATGTCGACAAGGGCTCGCCGTCCATCTCGGTCAGTCGAAGAATCGGTACCAGTCAGCCAGACGAACGCGTTGCTGTGCTTCTCAATCACCAGGGCAAGAACGTCGTAGAGAAGCCCATTCACCCTGTTGACCACGGGTGCCAGAGGGTCGTCGAGGTCAAAGGCACGTAGCTCCAGACCAGCCGACTGAAACTCCGTACGCAGCTGCACCACCAGGTCGGACAGAAGGCCAGCGTCGTCCGTACCGCGAAAATGATGTTTCTTGTCGCCAAGAATATCCTCACGGATACTCTTGGCCCAAGCTCGATGCAGTCGCGTCTTGTAGATCTCGTCGACGAGTTTGGACTGCTCCTGCAGGTAACGTCTGGCGGCCACGTCCTCGTCTACGTTCGATGCAGGGTTGGGGGTAGGAACAGAAGGCGTAGCCGCCGTTGGTGTGTTCCGTACCCCGTCGATCAACCTCAGAGAGGCGTCGATGTCGCTGTCCCTCGTGAGGGACTTCTTGGATCTCGTAGTAATTCCCATGTCTAGAAAAGCCTGAGGGGAGGCGGTACGCTGCAGCACGTTTGGGTAGGGCCGCGGAGAAAATGCGACGTCACAGATACGGAACGAGCGGTCGAGCCATGCGAGCGAGGGGCAAAGGAAGATGTCGTCGAAGTCAAAGGTGCCAAGGTCACCAACCCAAAACACGGTAGCAGGCGGGATCAGAGCGTGCAGGAAACCGTGAATGGACATTGCGACGACGAAACCCGATCCAAGCCGGTACCCCATAGCTGCGGCTCAAACCCGCTCACCGCAAGCCGCTCATCTCATAATTCCCACTGATGCCCAAACGCGCAAACGCGCACCACCTCTCCGAGCGGCCGTTTAGCCAATCATGGCCAAACTAGCAAGTGGAATAAAGCGTGGATCGATGGGGCCACGACCTACCGGAATATCCTAGTTCACTAGATATCAGAGGGTCCCGAACTGTGTGGATAAACTCTCTCATAAGATAAATAAACCCTAAGCTAGATATACCCGGAACGGTCTCGCAACGGTCTCGGAAACTAGCCTACCTGTGACACAGCGTGTGTCACAGCACGAACCTATAGATCAGTCAGCAGTCCAGTGTTGGTCCTAGGGGTCTGTCATAGGGGCCTGCACCGGGACTCCCAGTCAGGGCTGCCTATACAGATTCCAGCACCCCGCCCGTTGACCTTGTCCGTGAGTACCTTCAGCTACCGCTTCACGTCGAGGATGATGGCCGTGAGGTCGGACAGCTGCGAGGTGTCACCGTCAGCGGTCACGGCCGGCGCGGACAGGGTGAACGAGGCAGTGTGCGTACCGGCTGCGACGTGTCGGGCGTAGCACTCGAGGACCCCTTGTGGCTACTACCCAAATTCATGGTCCTACCACAAGGACCAATGGGCAATTGCGGTTTCGATCACTAAATCGACTATTTGAGGCACAGGCAACATTTGCACATGATATTTATGAGTTAAATAAATTTTATTTTATATAGCGGCGACCCCCATGAGACTTTAGGTGTGTGGTTAAACGACACGCTTTAGGGGTGTAATTTCACCAAAAACTTGAAGAAAATGGTGGTCCTACCACAAGGACCACCGTTATTTTGAGTATTAGGAGTCACATGGGGGGCTCACGGTGATGCTCATGGTTATACATCTTGAGTTTATGACCAAATAAGATAACTGAATCGGTTACTTCGCACCCTCATCATCATTTCCGCTCTATTTCAGCATGGCGCATGTTCAACACAATGCAAATTCCGAATTTAGTGAATTTCGGACTTTAGAAATTGGCATTCATCCATTCTAAAATGTACACGCCAGTCGAAAAATAAGATATTTGGATGATGTTAGACTTTCAGAAATTCGCAATACATATATACTTGAAGATTTAATGTGCCGCACACACCACCCTTGCGATATATGCCCTCTAGCAAGCAATTATGATGGCTGGCTGGTCAGATCGCGTGGCCACTGTTTTAGGGGGGAAACCAACGAGCCAATATATTAGAGGGGAAGCCAACGAGCCAACGAGCCAATATATGCATTCCAAACGGGCCTACCGCCCAAATATGATTGGGACATATGTATAGGTTCAATTTGATGGTATCCGCGCAGGTGTAGTGTTGATATATGATTGGTAAAAAATTATTGAAGATGAGTCACTAATTTGCCACATTTTGAATGTTCCAAAAAATCCGTTTTGAAAAATTTGAGTGTAGAGGTTTGAAATGCGTTCGTCATGGATATATGGGATGGATATAGGCCAAACCAGCGTTCAAATAAATTAATATAGGACCTATATATACCACCTTTCATTGGTTAGACACCACAAATCACGGGAGATGGCCAATTAAATTATCGGAACAATGGTCCTCGTGGTAGGACCAAATCGTCGATTTGGTCCTACCACAAGGACTGCGGGGCAGTAGCCACTTGCTGAATGGTGACGAGGAGGTCCACGGCCGCCCGCTGCTGGTGCGTGAAGAGTCTCGACACCACCGGCGCGTAGAATCCAGGATCCAACGCCGCGAGGAACAGCTCCGTCACCTCGTCATCGTCGAGGGTGTTGCGCCTCTTGGCGGACCGCAAGGCCGCGTTGAAATCCACGATGGACTCGGACGGGTCGGTGTAGGCCTTGAAGCGGACGCCAAGGAGGTCCGATGTCCCCTGAAAGGGTGCACCGGAGTCCAGCAGCCGCCGTGCGAGCTCCAGAAGGGCTCGCTTGCCGTCCAGCGGGTGCAACGTCGCAGAGGCCTCGAGCCAGTCACCCGCTGGAGAGGCGGGACACGCGATGAGCTCGAGCGTTGAGAAAAGAAGCTTGTTGGCCTCGGGTCGGACGGCCAACGTGGAGTCCTCCAAGTCGAACATCGGCGCAAATAAAGCATCCCCCGCCTCGAATGCCTCCTGGAGAGCAGGCACCAGCTTGGAGAGAAGCACCTGCGCATTGGACTCCGTTCCGGTGAACCGGTCATGCTTCTCACGGAAACATTTCCGGATCACGTGCTTCGCCACGCTCTCGTCGAAGCGCTCACGGGTGAGCGAGCGAACACCCGCCAAGAAAACAGCCTGGGCGGAGTTCGCAGCCGGAACACCAGTAGGTGCCGGCGTAGCCGGCGTGACGGAATTACGGGCAGCAGCGGAGTCGAAAATTGTAGCTAAGGAGCGTCGGCGAGACGCCATACTCGAGGTCAATCTAGTCGCAACCATGGTGTAGAAGACTGTAGAGATGAAGCGAGGGAAAGTGGGGCGAGGTGCGGAAGGAGGGGCGGCCAAGAGTCGAAATGCGGTCGTCGAGGAATTAGGGAAAGCTGCGGCGCACAAAGTCCTCCAAACGTGCATGTGGATTGAATAACGCGGCCAAGGAATGTGGTGTCGGATCCGACCAAAAATCCCAACGTGTACCAACGCGTAGCAAGGAAAAATAAGCGGCCACGTGCACGAGCTTCCCGCAAATCCAATCAACCAGTCACTCAACTAGGCCATACCGCTCCGCCGCGCCTCTAGAGGAGCCCCTCACTCCATCTCAATCGTCGTTGTTTAGCCAGACATGGCTAAAATTCGCAGTGTCTAAACAAAGAGTGCGTGGGGCCAAACCTGTTGGATATACCCCTAAGGACCCGGGATATATTCACTCAGTGATAAGTTTTCTCAGAATGTAATAAAGTTGATAAGTTAACCCGATATAACGGGCATAAACAGTTAGGGTTCGGGTTCGGGTGACAGTCATACACACTACTATAGGAAGAGTCACAAAGTAAGCGGTGTGACTATTCCAGCACATCAGGCAAACCATGATACCATGCGTTGTCATTGCAAATCTTCCGGTCCTGACATCTGCCTCATCAAGTCATCATCGATTATTTTCCCCACTCGCTCGACGATGTGAATATCCGATAATTCCCCATCATTAGCGAGTGTGACATACAACTAGAACATGTTGCTCATACCTCCTGGGGGTATGCCGGGGGCATGCTGCTGGGGGCATCTTGTACCTCCCGGTACACACACGACGGCATGTATGCACTCCACCGCCTTCGCTACCACGTCGAGGGTATATTGGCGACCCCCGACTCGCATGTCACATCGCTTCCGGCCATGTGGTCAGAGCTTCGGGAAATCGCCATCGACGAAACCACCGACCCCGCAGCTCAATGTTTTCAACACTTTCGGGGACAAACATCGCACCCTGCTGGGTGCATCGACTACGACGCCAACCGGGTGGAGGACCTCCAACACGTGTTAATGAAGACTTCGGCATCTCTTTCCCCTCACGTCACGCCACTGTACGACATGGCCGGCGGTTTATTTTTTTGAAAATATCATACTGCTTTTAATACCATATATTTCTAGTGTCCTCGAGACTCGACAACCCGAGATCTTCAGGCCACTGCATGCGCTATTCCATATCCCAACAACTTCACGTTCCTGTTGTGTGATCTATCCTCAATTCGGCACATGACCCTTCGGTTTCCCCATTTCGGCTCCCTTCTTTGTCCCGCGACTATTATGCGTATATAACCCCCCTGTCACAAGCTCCCCCCTGCATCTCGATGTGATTTTCGATGTTTCACGGCACCCCACATGGTAGCACTAGCTCTAGCTCCTCGCATTCAAAGGGTTGTATGAGTCGACTATTGACCCCCTCCCGCCATCTGAGCTCCCTCCAAGCACATTCGCCGCAAGCCGCCCCCCGCCTTCCACACAATAAACCATTTACGCTGAATGAATAGCAGACGAATTCATACGAACGCCGTAATCCTGCTAGGCAGGCAACTATAAACAGAAGGGGTTGCTCTCTAAATCATAGCGCGCCCCGGAGGCCTCATCAAAGTCGTATCGACTAAGGCGGATCACGCAACATGATAAAAATACGCAAAGCGCTAAAAGGTCATACTGGCGGAGAAACAGTCCGTGTGACCGAGTCGGTGTTGTGGAGTTGAATCTGTGGTGGTGAAACGGGGTGGCCGGTGGAGCGGGCGGGAGACAGGGTGGTGGTGGAGGGAAGGGGGGGGCATCTTTACATCTGAGGAAAACATGCCGGGGTGACTTCTATGGAGATTGTCCCCTGAAATTGCCACTTGTACCTTACACACTTGTAGGTGTGGTGCGTTAAGGGACGTTGGATAAGATATCAATTGCCATATCTGACTAAGAGGGCAGGAGGTGGTGGGCTGCCCCAATAGATACGCTTGCTACTTAGCGCAAACAATTATTCATTTGCCTAGGCAACTCGATATATATAAACATAAATATATATATGCGAATTGTGCCTGCACGTATTCCGATCTTTAAAATTGAGTACACGCAGTTGCATTATTGAGCCATTTTGTCTAAGTATGGTCCACGGTATTCACCCTTTGCTGCGTGCACGCACACTGAAAGAAGAAAACGGTAAGCCGTTGCCGCCTGCACACATCCTAAAGGAACTATATTATTCTGGGAGCAAATTTTGATTGTTTCCGGAACAATTAACTTTTGATTTTCCCCGTAACAATGAATTTTGGCTACGGGAAAGCATATGTAGGGTTTAGTGTTAGGTTTTTAGGGTGCCTGGCTACTGGATAAACCCCATAAACTCTCACTAAACCCTAAATATTCCTATCCGTAGCCAAAATTCATTGTTACGGGGAAAATCAAAAGTTAATTGTTCCGGAAACAATCAAAATTTGCTCCCGGAAAAATTAAAACCTCATCCTAAATTGCATCCAACGTGATATTTGCGTGTCATGGCCGATTCGGTCAGGCTTCTTTTCCCCTCCAAGTTGTTGTTTGTCATGCCATGCCTCAAAATTAAATAATGTCACTGTGCATGTCGCACTGCCGAGGAACGCAACGGAGAGGGGGGGATGGCATGCCGGGAGAAGGGATGGTGTTACTAAGGCCATTGTTACAGCGATGCTATTGAAAAAGGCTGCGAGTTAGATCAAAGCAACAGAGTGTTTTACGCGTACATTTGTGCTCACAATAAACTCTCTTGACATATAAGAACACGAATCTTGAACTAGCGGAGGGAAAATATGTTTTGTATTATAAGCCAAGAAATTGCCTCAGATGAAATACCGCCTCTCCGTCCCTTGTCAGCTCCTCGTCGGCAAGCCTCACGCGAAGGGGAGCGACACAATTACGCGGCCTTTCCCGGATAGGGATCTCAGAACAGTGTCATAGCAGACTTCAAACGAGTTGGTTCCAGATGACTGTAGTTAAAGTGATTGTGAAATCACAATTCCCAACAACCAGGCAACTCTCCAAAAAATGCTTGGAGCGACTTGGGTATTGAGCGAACTGCGTTTATAATTCTAAGCTGTTGCAACGTTTCGGGTCTTCCCATACTGCTTCCAAAATCCTCTAAAGATACGGGATGAGGAAAAGGGAGATGAAGAGTGCTGCTTTCTGGGGAGTGCTAAAGGAGCACGTCGTCCTCTGCTGGAAACACAGTTGTTCGAAACGCTGGAGTTTTCATTCCGATGGAAGACTCCCACCCCCCCCAGATCCCACAAACCACAATCGTACCTAAATACCGCTGGCTCAGAAGTGAAAAGCGGGGTGTGCCGTGTCGCATTTGCACATAAGAAGGCGTTCCCAAAAGGATCATTCTTACCCATCCAGCTAAGAACTCCCTGCACAGCTCCATAGTGCACCACGGGTCGACCATCCTGTGAGGCAGTCACTTCCAGTGTACCCATGAAGTCGTCGTGAAAGGTTCCCAGGTAGTTTGCGAGAGGCGCGGGTGGCAGCAAGCCGAAGTCGTGTGTGGCCTTGAGGAGAACATCTAACTGAGGAATGTCTAGAGCATGATTTGACATCCAGTACTCTGGCCCATCACCACTGACATAGCTGATGTTTACTGCTTTGCCCTCTCGAAGAGGGACCGACATGTGTACGACTTCATATGACCTCCGGATCATCTCCTTGGCAGATTCAATTTTCAGGGAGAGAGCATCCCAGTGTGCATTCACAGTCTCCAGGCTCTTACCCGAGAAGATGTCGAGCAGCCCATTCCTGATCCCGTTGATGTAATGGTCCTCAAGAGGATCATGCTTCATGTTTTGAGTCACTGCCACAGCCAGATTGCGTTCAGGAAGGAATCCGTTTCGAGTTTTGAAATACACGCTGTCGCCGCCTTTCGAGAATATGTGCTCTCCGTGAAACACCGCCCCTGAAACATCGTGCCCGAAAGTGGCACCAAACGCGTTCCCTGGTTCGGTGACATTCAGCAACCCAGACAGATAAGTCCAATTTGCGAAGGTTATCATCTGCGCTGTCTGCGTTTGCGACAGGGCTTCCCAAGAATCGAATATTCCTGGGGGTTCGAGCGGGTTTAGCAAGAAAGCCATCCATTTACAGTAATCACTCATGGAAGTCGCTATGGATCCTGAGCCCATGCGATGCGTGGCAATTCCTTGAGGGAGCATCGGAGAGCCACTTTCAAGAAGGTCGAACGGTGTAACTATGCCAGAGGGACCTTTAGGATCGCTCATAACGTACAAGTGTCCTGAAGACACCAGTTTCTTTTGGGTCGGAGTGAGGTCTCCATACAGGCTGGCGAACGTGCTATGCATCCCCAAGGGAACGAGGAATCGTCGTTTGATAAAGTCGAACCAAGGCTCTCGTGCAAGATTCTGCAACGCGTTGGTCGCGATTTCGTATCCGAGGTTCGAGTATGCGAACTGTAGCCCGAGACGATTGGGTACTGGTAAGCTTTTCAGCCTCTTTGTCACAAGCTCCGTCTCATTTTTTAAATCTCCGACCAGCATTATGATCGTGGCCTGCCACCAGTCATATCCCGAGCGGTGTGCGAGCAGGTCACCAATATTTAGGTTCTGTGTCAGGTAAGTATCGCTCGTTTGGAAGTCGGGGATGATGTCGGCCACGACAGTGTTCCAGCTGATGATACCTTTGTCAACAAAGTAGGCCAGTCCCATAGCGATGAAAGTTTTGGAGCAAGAACCAATCTCAGTTATAGTGTTTTCATCGATGGCATCGCTTGTGTTTATGGTCTTCACACCGAAGCCACGCACATATTTTACCTCGGATGCACCGACAACACCGACAACCAAACCAGGAATGCCACTCTCGCGTGACACCCTAGCCACGAACTCGTCTGCAGCCTGGACGGGATCATATGCATATTCAGCTGGCGGGAGGGCATCGCTTTGCACCACAAGCAGCAAACACAACAAGTGAAGCATGATACGAGAATTTGCAAAGCATCCTAGCGCTAAGAGATATTAGCAAGTCGAACTGCAAAAAACTCTTAGGGGGTACGTGAACGTACAAGTGGGGGAAAATCAATCTCAAATCACCATACAAAATGTGATGTGGGCAATGAATAGGTTCTATTTTGCAATTAAGAATGTTGACAAAATTAAAAGTTTAGGAAAGCGAGTGTCATGCATTATTGGTAATTACAAATGAACAGACCCAAACACCTCAATCGTAGATTGACATAGTCGATAGTGATAGAGCCCTATTGTCAAATGCTGTTTGCCCAATTTTTTGAGACCAGGAACAGTGGAACACCATTAGGAACCACTAGCTACTACCCGTAGGGCCCGCATTCGGTATGAGGGTGTTCGCGTCACGGTTTGGAATAATTAAATATAGATCCCCCCCCCCTTTCCATACACTGAACACTCTCTCTCTTTCGCGTTTTGGATTTATACCGGAGTAGACACTTGACACTATCGACTATTCTATGTTTAAAATAATTAAAAATTATCGCACCGAAGGTGCATCTATTCCTCTCGTAATATTCTATCTTGAATCTAACAATCTTTACCGTGACACACGTCTTTTGTAAAATTGTATCCAGTCGGCTTTATAAATATAGATTGCAGCGCCAGCGGTGTCACTTCATGGATTCCCTCCACCTATTCACATTCAGAATTCACGCATCGTGGCGAATCGCTACTGAGACGTGTCAGGTGTCACTACCCGTAGGAACCTTTGGGGGGGAAACCCCGGCGTGCCACATACTAAAGCTTTGCAAATTGCAATGGGCCATCCCATGGCCATGACATGTACATCGCGATGTCGATGTCGATGACGATGACGGCCCAGAACCGCCGAACATGACAGAATCAACAATCATGATTTGCAATTCAGCGATTCGGAGCGGTCAGACGCGAACACACATTTCCTCGTGCGGTTGAGACGTTGAGACCGTCGAGTGTTGAGACATGATATCGCAACATTCATTTTGGTTTTCCGTCGCTGAGCGGAAAGGGCAGGCAGCCCTTATTTGACTTGATGGATATGAACTATCTGCGTGATATTGAGAACGCATATGGTTCGTATCTTATTCCCTGGACTGTTAGTAACCCACGGGTACCAACATTCTTCGGATCAAGTAAGCAATTCTCTTGAACCATGGGGGATATAATGAGCGCTCGGGAGTGTGAGTTCGCGCGGGTATGCACGTTTTCAAGAATGTCTTGACACTATGTTTAGTGTAGTGATCCCCATGCTCCCGTGGTTGCGACAACATCTATACTTCGTCACATCTCAGAAAACGACCACTGACATATTCATTACGATACAGTTGGCATGTTGGGACTCGAACCCAATCCGGGATGTATTCAGCTTACATCCCGGACACCATGCATGCTATATTACATGACTATTGAAAACAGCATAAAAAAGTCGCGTGAAATATTTCAAGTTGACTATGCGTGCCAAATATAAAAAACTGTGATGAGAAAAACGAAGGGAGCTCAAGGAGCTCAAGGGCTCGAAGGAAACCATGGCGGTAGAGGATGGTTGGTCGCAGAGAACTGCCACGCGCCACCTACCCCAACGAAAGCGAAA
The DNA here is from genome assembly GCA_001247695.2 of Cymbomonas tetramitiformis. Lineage (NCBI taxonomy): Eukaryota > Viridiplantae > Chlorophyta > Pyramimonadophyceae > Pyramimonadales > Pyramimonadaceae > Cymbomonas > Cymbomonas tetramitiformis. Next base: position 32,848 of record LGRX02013802.1, read on the forward strand.
CCTGACGAAAGGGTTAGCACGCAATTCAAATACAATAACAAACTTTTACACCCAGGTCAGTGGGAAAAACAGGCACAAAGTAAGTAGGCACAAACCAACAAAGAGTGGGGCTGTATGGGCGGGCGCTCACTGTTTCGGCATACACCATATTTGCAAAATCGAGCCAGTCGCGGAAATTGCCGCAGAAAACGTGCAAAATTGAAAACTTCCAAAAGAACATTCATTGCTCACAAATACGGTCGGGACCACTTGTGAAGCAGCCGTACAAACAGCAAAGGAGAAACGGGAAAACAGAGAGCTAGGAACCAACGTACCGTAAATTGGAGCTTTGAATCTCACGGGCAACCTGCACAATCTCCGACACGCCCACAAACCGCGCTTTCAGTTTACACATAAACAATGAAAAATAGTGAAAAGTGAAAAATAGTGAAAAGTATAAAGCTGGAGTTGCAAGCAGTTCAGGTCTGCGTGCAGTGTAGTAGTGCAGGGTGGGCGCTCCTGGTGAATAATGAATGTAACGTTGGCAGGTCACAAAAGAGAGGATATATATATGTCGTGGGTATATATATCTCTCGAGATAAGCAGTGAAACAGAATGGCAGGGGGCAAAGGTTCACTGTGTGCTAAGATGATATAAAATACTGAGCATAGTGTTTTATGAGTCGGAACGCGGTGACACGGTGACTGGTGACAACACATGTCGAGGGGTGAATGACAGGTGACCCACCGTCCCCCCCCTTACAGTGGGGGGGAAAGATTGGGCTCCCCGTGAGCAGGCGCGGAACGTATTTGGAACGGGTGCTCGGTCAAACACTCAACCTCTGCTCCTTATAATTTGGAACCGGACCAAATTACCTTACTTACTTACCTTACTTAATCAGCAACAGCAAAGCGCGAATCCCAACGGGCGACACAAACGAGCTTCCGATCTCACGATCGCCAGACGCTAACGATGACAGTGCCACTGCAGTCGCGTACATTTACCGCGCGACGCCACCCACGCGTTATGGCATGGCATGTTGGGATGCAAAAAGCGAAACACTGTCGCGCACATGATCCTACGGTCAGATGGCCTAGTGGAGATCTCTTTTTGAGATCGATCCGCCTAGTACCGTCTACATACGCGGGTCCGCGGCATTCTCGATTCAGGATTAGGTTCCATGAACCTGCTTCATGGATAGTAGGAAAAATTAACGATGAGAGTCCAGGAAATATCCGGATCTGACGCCCGTAACCATCTAAGATTCAATCGGACGATAACCTGATTTTTGGTGGGAATCTAAAACATCATTGGCTCGAATTTTTCGAACCAATACCTGACCTGAATGGAAGATCGGGTATGAAAAAGTTACGAATTTAATGAAGTACTGTGAATATGATTGGTCAGATGAGCAGCGTCTGTGAGCTCCTCGCAAAATCTGGAGTAGGACAGCCGACGTCTGCAGTAGGACAGCCGACACGATGCGGCAGATCGGCATTTCTGAATCGGAAGGCTCAAAAAGAGCATATTAGGCGACTTAATAATATAGATAATTTCCGCCGGAAATGTAGTATAAAAAGGTTGTCTGTGGCGCTGGCTCATCTTTCGGAGATTCGGACCCGCCCGATCAGAATCCACGGTCAGGTGGCCTCTATTTCTTTTTTAATGACAGTATTCTTAATTCTAAGGTGAAATCATGCAGATGGGGCTGGGGGTTCGGGTTCGGGCTGCCCTAAAGATGATGCTTTTATCAATCTTATTATCAACGCTGTTTTCTATAATAGATCGCCTGCTCAACTCGAACTACTTCAACTTGTTATGCTTATTTGTTTCGAGTTTCAGTTTGAGTTGTGAGTACGAGTTTCAGTCACGAGTTAGCAGTTACGCGTTGCGATACGAGTAGAGCTCTATCGCTCCCGTGACACAAACGAAAGGAGTCTGGAGTGGGAAGAAACTTTAGTCCCCATCACTTTGTCAGACGTGAGACGACGCGCCGTGCCTTTCTTCACAAGCGTCCTGAAAAACCTCCCTTGGAAACACTGTACAATTAAAGGACAAAATATCCTTGTCGGAAATCTGACAGCAATACCGTCACCTTTGCGAAAGCCAGCGCCATAGAAAACTCCTGCTGCAGATCTCGTGGACCTGCATATCCATCCGCTGACGACAAAATAAAGTTGAATATACGTCGCCAGGCTATCCGGCACCTTGCACCCTCCGACGCTTCTCCGCACGCTATCCAGGTTACCGGCGCTCTTCTTCCCAACGTTGATGCACTGATGATGGAGGAAATTTTCCTCCCAGAGACTGACCAAGTACAAATGTGAGCACAGCTCGAGTCGAGAATGCTGCTTGCAGCAGGGTTCGCAGCAAGTTCCTCTGCCGTAAGGAACGTCAGCAAGTAGTTGTTTGTCGCGCTCTCGCGGAAATCTTCCAGCAACTGGCGCTTAGAGTCCTCAGAAGTTTTTCGTGTGGAGCTTAATCAATCTGGTGTCCGGACCAGTCGTTCCACACTTGCCTTTCCCACCTTTGCTACCAGTAGCGCGGCGTCATACTGTCCCCGATTTCCTTGAGGCCAGGAAAGTGCAGTTCCAAGCGAAAAAGGTTATTCCCACCGAAGCCAATACTCTCTCAAGCTCTATACAGTGTCGAAAATAGAGAAAAGCGTGTAGAGTATCAAGAGCAGCCCCGCTCTATTAAAGCAAATGCACGCCTGGAACCATAACGCGAGTGACACGTGTTGTGGTGTTGCCCCACAGGAGACATGCCCATAAAGCGAGCAACACCACTGGAAAGAAAACCCGCGTCCCCCACCGTCTGACTTGTGGCAATACTCACGAGCTCACGCTCTTTTCTCAACGTGAATGGCCTGAAGCTTTGCTGCCATCCCCGTACGGAATGCTTGTTACCGCTTGATCTAGCTCGCGGAATATTTTTCTAAAATGCCTGTCAACTGTGGCCTATTGGCATTGCTGGCTGCGGTGTCTGCGCAGACTTCATACCGCATCGGTGTTGAGGGCCACGAAATAGCTTCCGTAGAACGTATCGTCACTCGGAAGGCTTTCCGAACGCTGCTGGAAGACACAAAGTTTTCCTCGGTCGATGCAGTTGATGCCGACTACAGCTTCTATGGCCTGCTGTCGGAAACTCCTCCCATGATGCCCAACCCTTCGCCGCCACTTGAAAGCCCCCCATCCTTCCCTCCTCCAGCTCCCGCACCACCTTCACCTCCGCCTGCTATGCCCTGCACCACCTTACTCCTCAGCTGAGCCTTTTCTACCCTCACCCCCGATTTCCCATCCCCCGCACCACCTTACCTCTCAGTCACCTTTCCACCCCTCACCCCGATTTCCCACTCCCCATCCCCCCGCACCCCAATGCCAGCACCACCGCCTTCTCACCACCATCTCCCCACCACCACCTTCACCACCACCATTCCACCATATCCACCACCTCACCATCCCCACCACCACGACCACCTCACTGCGTCTCACCTCCATTCATCACCGCCGCCCACCCTTCAAACCACCTTCACCACGCCACTCACTCGCCACCTTCTACCCTGCCCCACCCCCCTTGCCACCTTCGCCACCACTGCTGCACCGCCACTGCCACCACCCTCACCACCATTTCAAGCACGCCACCACCATCGCCACCACCACCTCACCTCCCTCTCCACCATCTCTCCACCATTACCACCACGACCTCCAAGCCCCAGGCCACCACCTCCACACCCTCCCCCCGAAACCTCCTCCTCCGTCCCCTCCATCACCGCCACCACTACCTCCATTTATCACCTCCTCTGTCACTGGCCCCACCCCTACCACCACATCCACCTATCACCGCCACCATCACCACCGCGCACCCCCACCTCAGCTGTCACCGCGCACCATCACCGCTCTTTTCACCACTACCACTCTGCCCCACGCTTCTCCTCACCAAAAATTCACCACCTTCAATTATCTCCGCCTGCCTCCATTCACGCACCTCCACCTCCCCTCCCCTTCTCACGACCACCGCCCCCACTACCGGTACTCCGCCACCACAACCTGTCACCTCCATCGCCACCAGTCCCCACCGCCCTCTTATCCCTCCTCCCACCCCGCCGCCCGCCCCGTCTCACCGTTCCACAACCATTCCACCTCTCGCTGCCATCACCGCCACCACCTCCTCCTCCACCACCGCCACACCCCCACCCCTTCCACCACCTTTTTCCACCGGCGCCACTCACTCATATCTGCCTTCACCGCCACCATCCCCAAAGCCACCCCCATCCCCATCTCGTTATCTCATCATCACGAGCTCTACTTGCTCTGGCCGTGACTGCTACGACATCCATGATAACTCCTCGTGTGAAGTTGCGGCAATAGAGCTCGGGTTGTCGGACAGCACTGTCGGCACAGTGCATACGTCCTCGATCCCAGCATACTGCACTTTCCGATCCAGCTTAGCCCTCACCTTTAACACGTATACGGTAGACAACTTAGAAACCTGCTCCACCACCAAGGAATGCATCTGCTTGTGCCCACCGGCCACCCCACCCCGTCCCCTCCTCCACCACCACCCTCCCCACCTCCTCCCTTTCCACCACCCTCCCCACCCCTCCCTCCCTCTCCACCACCATTACCACCCTCACCTCCTCCCCCACCATCCCTTCCTCCCCTCCACCAAGGCCGCCCCCGTCTCCGCCGTTCCCCCCACCCCCCGCCTCGCCCCTCCACCTCCTCCCGCCCCCACCGAAACCCCTCCAACCAAAACCACCTTCTCTCCTTCTCCTCCTCCATCTCCTTCTTCCGCTTCTCCACTTGTTCCTCCCACCCCACCACCTAAACCCCTCCAGCGCCCTCCCAGGTCTCCGCTGCCACCACCATCACCTCCTTCACCACCTCCGAGCCCCTTGCCTCCCCCCACCCCTGCAGGTGTGAGCCCATTCTTTACCAGACCCTTGCCTCCCCCAATCACTGCTGATCCGAGCCCTTGTTGCGAGCGTATTCCGTCCCCCAGCCTGTGCTGGTGCTAACCACTTCCCTCCCCCAGCTCAGCTGAACCATTTCCCTCCCCCAGCCTGTGCTGGTGCGAACCACTTCCCCTCCCCAGCCTGTGCTGGGTGCGAACCACTTCCCCAGCCTGTGCTGGTGCTAACCACTTCCCCCAGCCTGTGCTGGTGCTAACCACTTCCCTCCCCCAGCCTGTGCTGGCATAACCACTTCCCTCCCAGCCTGTGCTGGTGCTAACCACTTCCCTCCCCAGCCTGTGCTGGTGCTAACCACTTCCTCCCCCAGCCTGTGCTGGTGCTAACCACTTCCCTCCCTGCCTGTGCCAGGGTGCCAACCACTTCCCTCCCCCAGCCTGTGCTGGTGTGAACCACTTCCCTCCCCCAGCCTGTGCTGGTGTGAACCACTTCCCTCCCCCAGCCTGTGCTGGTGTGAACCACGTCCCTCCCCCAGCCTGTGCTGGTGTGAACCCCTTGCTTGCCCCTGTCTTTGCTGGTGTGAGCCCCTCAGTTTTTGTCTGCGCAAGCCCCTTGCCTCCTGCAGTCTTTGCTGATGCGAGC
>LGRX02013803.1:0-13790 GCA_001247695.2 Cymbomonas tetramitiformis
GGCGGCGCCTCCGTCTTGCCGGCGCCTTCCAGTCATCGCGCATCATCGCATCGAATATGTCGTCAAGGACCGCGGCGTAGGGGTTCTCTTCGGCCGACAGGGGAGGGGTTGATGATGCTCCCGGGAGCGCGGGCAGCGCTTGGGGGCCGCCACCGGCGCTCGCCGCGCCTTTTGCGTCCTCCACGCGGGAGCGCTTCGCAGCTGGTGGGGCGGGCGGAGGCGGTCCGACCAACTGGGGGCGGAGGGGGCCGCGAGGGTGGAGAGGGGGAGGCCGCGGTCGCGGGTCCCCCGGTGCCCGGCATCCGTTCTGGTTCCTCTTCGGCAGTAAGGCGGACAGCACGTCCTTTTGTCTTTGTCTTTGTATGATTTAATGATAATGAATAATAAGTATGTCCCCGTCGCCATCCACGTCCGCCGCATACACTGACTTTGCACCATCGGCCAGGGTGCTGATGACCTGCTGGCTGCCGAAGCCCCCGCTCCCATCATTCGCATACCAAGCGATCTTGTCATCATACATTGAGGCGGACAGCACGTCCTTGTCCCCGTCGCCCATCCACCTCCGCCGCATACACTGAGCGTGCACCATCGGCGAGTGTGTTGATGACCTGCTGGCTGCCGAAGCCCCCGCTCCCATCGTTCGCGTACCAAGCGATCTTGTCGTCATAGGCTGAGGCGGACAGCACGTCCATGTCCCCGTCGCCATCCACGTCCGCCGCATACACTGAGTGTGCAAAATCGGCCAGGGTGCTGATGACCTGCTGGCTGCCGAAGCCCCCGCTCCCATCATTCGCATACCAAGCGATCTTGTCATCATAGGCTGAGGCGGACAGCACGTCGATGTCCCCGTCGCCATCCACGTCCGCTGCATACACTGAATATGCACCATCGGCCTGTGTGCTGATGACCTGCTGGCTGCCGAAGCCCCCGCTCCCATCATTCGCATACCAAGCAATCTTGTCGTCAAAGACTGAGGCGGACAGCACGTCGTCTTTGTCTTTTGTCTTTGTATGTTTTAACCGGACACCGTAGTAAACATCGTCGACCCCCTATACCGCTGAACGCGGAAAGTGGCGTGAGTGCACATCACGGGGGCAAGCCCCAGGTCCAGCAGCCCCGGTCCATCCCCGCATTGCCGGGGGGGCTAGCCCCAGCCGTCGGGGGGTCCTCAGCGTCCCAAAGGAGCGCGATTAGCTCGTTCCCCCGTCATTCAGGCGCTGGTGACGGTACGCTACGGGCCGTTTCGGGACCCCGATACCCTGCTGTGCCACTTTGAACATCGTCGTGCCACCGCCGGGTCGCGGGGCGCAATGTATGGCACAGCGATCGGCCGCCCCCAGCGGTGCATTGGGTGAGAGCTACCCTCGGGCCATGACGCACCCTCGGACCCTGCCCGCACACACCGCTGGAAACATGTCCTTGTTGCAGTGCACAACCTGCGGAGAGGAATGGTCACATGCAGCAGGGGGCGCGGAGGAAAGGGTGACGCAGAAGGGGACTCACAGGACAGGGGACAAGCCATCCTAGCCAGAGGCGAGCACTGTTATCACCCTATAGCCGAGGCCAGGGCCGGTCACCCCGGATCGAGGAGGCGCAAAGCACAGGTACAGTCACAGAGAGACACGATCGACCCACACCTGGCATCCGCGGGGGCCCACTCATCCGTGAGTGCCCCTCCCGGGTTGAGCAGCGCAGGCGCGTCAGATGCCACCAGCAGACGTCGGCGGTCGCAGCAGCAGCCAGAGGCAGTCGCAGCGACAAGGGAGCGTTAGTCTCCAAGCAAGCAGCATACACGCAGATCGACTCCGGAGGCAGCAGCACCACAGCGCAACCCCAAAAGCGAGTGAGGCAGGGCATTCAGGGCAGGGAAGGACGACACACAGCGCCCAGAGCTAGCAATGAGAGATGGATTGAATCGAAAAAGAATTACGACTCAGATGTCCGTGCGGATGTGAGGATGCGCCACCTGGGGTCAGGCGCTAGCCATTCAGGGCAGGGGTCTCGAGAGGGATCTACTGCGTGCAGACCACTGCCTGGGGCGCCTCGGCGCGACTCCTACCGCGGTCAGAGAACAGCCGCTCAACCCGCAAGCGGGGAGAAACCCAACTCCTCCCGGGGGGACACTGGCCGACCCGTGAGGACCAAGAGTTACGATGTCTTGCGCTGCTTCACGGCTTGCCTCTTGGAATGAGACCTGACCCGGCTCCTTTTCTTCGGGGGAGCGGCTGCCAATGGGGGCAGGGGTGGAGGCGGAGGTGGAGGTGGAGGCGGAGGTGGAGCGGAGCGCGGAGCGGGAGGTGGGTCGCCAGGCGGAGGCGAGGTGGTCGCGGCGGGGGGCGGGGGTGAGCAGGATGGGGAGGGGCGGCCAGAGGGGAGGGGGAGGGGCGGAGCTGGGCCGGGAGGGGGGCGGCAGCAAGCGGGGCGAAGGAGTGGAGTGGGGCGGCAGGCCGGGAGGGGCGGGGTGGAGTGACACCGGTGGGAGGGGGCGGAAGCGGAATGGCGCGCAGGGGTGGGTATGGAGAGAGGACGGGGCGGGGGGCGAGGCGAGGCGGAGGCGGAGGCGGGGGCGGAGGGTGAGGCAGAGGCGGGGCGGAGGTGAAGTTGGGGGCGGGGGCAGGGGCGGAGGCGGGCGGGGGCGGGAGCGGGGCGGGAGGCGGGGAGGCGGGAGGTGGAGCGGAGGGGCGGGAGGCGGGGAGGCGGAGGCGGAGGCGGAGGCGGAGGCGGAGGCGGAGGCGGAGGCGGCCGGGCGGAGGAGAGTGGGACCACAGGTGGGGGAAGGCGAGGGGGAGAGGCGGCGTCTCCGTCTTGCCGGCGCCTTCCAGTCCTCGCACATCCTCACATCGAATATGTCGTCAAGGACCGCGGCGTAGGGGTTCTCCTCGGCCGACAGGGGAGGGGATGATGGCGCACCCGGGAGCGCGGGCAGCGTTTGGGGCCAGCCACTGGCGCTCGCCGCGCCTTGTGCGTCCTCCACGCGGGAGCGCTTTGCAGCTGGTGGGGGGCGGGTGGAGGTGGGTCGACCAGCCGGGGCAAGAGGACGGGGGGTGGCTTCCAGGGGGGCACAGGGGCGGGGCGGAGGGGGCCGTGAGGGTGGAGAGGGGGAGGTCGCGGTCGCGGGTCCCTCGGTGCCCGGCATCCGTTCTGGTTCCTCTTCGGCAGTCAGGTCCACCAGCGCGGGAGGAGGCACCGGACGGTTTCCTGTAAGGCCGGCGCGCTGTCCTCGTTCCACCGGAGGGGGCGCACCAGTCAGCGTCGTGCCCAGGTCCAAGATGGCGCGCGTGATGCGCATGCGAGCGGCGGGGACATCATCCTGCGAGTAGTCTAGTGGGAGGTCCTCGGCGATCCTCTCCGCGCCCATGAGCACGAACACCCCGCAGTCCCAGGGCCCGATCTGGCGGGGCGCGTCTGTACAGGTAGCCCGAGTCCACTCCCGCGCCTCCACCTCCGCGCCGGACTCCACGAGCATCTGGCGCACCACTGCGCACAGGTGACCCAGGCACTCGGGGGTCTCGGCTCCGCAGGGCATTGAGTCAAAGTAGGTGGCAATCCCCGACCGAAGGTCTAGCACCGCGAGTGCCCAGTGGTTCGGAAAGTGGACCGGCATGACGAAGACCTTGCACTTCGCGGCTTCATATCCACGGTCAAACCCACGCCCGCGCGTGGCCACCCGCTGCCGGACAATGGCACAGTCAACCACCCCATCGGTCGTGGGGACCACGTGCCGGTGAAAGAGGGCGTCGAAGAAGTGCACCCGCGGGTGAGAGCCTGGAAGGCCAAGTCCACGATGTTGAAGTACGGCGAGGTAGAGGGAGATCACTTCGTCGTTCAGCCATTCCTGTTCCCGGAGGCACAGCAGTTGGGCTCTGGTGAGGTCGAGGTTGGCTGCCGCACAGCGTGCCCTCGCCACTACCTCCGTCGGGTCTCCCGGGCTGTGCAGCGCGCGCCACATCGGCCAATCCACCAGCGGCTGTCCGGGTGTCTCAGGAGCCCCCGGAGGGTTTGCCCCCGCCTCTGGTGAGGGCGCAAGAGGGTCATTCTGCCCGAGGGCAGCCAGGGGCGTGGGGGGCTCCGGCGTAGGCGTTACTGCACTCGTGCCGGTCATGGTGTGCACCGTGCCATGAGCGTTGCTGAGCTCCGGCTTCACCAGCTCCCGGCACCCCTCGTTGAGGCACGCATACCGGAGCGTCCCGGTCAATCCCACCCACACAAGGAAGTTATTGTTGTTGTGCACTGTCTCCGGCCTTGCGCAGCACACTCGCCCAGCACCGCCTGTGAAGTACACCGACACCACACCGCTTGGAAGCACCTTGGCCGCCTCAGGGCCCTTGCACCGTGCGCCAGTATGCCCAGGCAATTCTCGGACGGCCTCCGCGGCAATGTCGCACGCCGCCTGGAGGGAGGGGTGGGTTTCTCCCGCTTCGTCCGACCGAGAGAAGGGGACCGGTGCAGGAGTCAGGTGCCTTGGCAGTGCGGGCACGGCCACCCGGGGGGGCGCACCCGGTGGGGCCGCAAGGGCTCCCTCTAGCGACCCAAGGATTTCCGCGCAGGGGTCCACGTTGGTGACCAGCAAGGACACGGTCAGTGCGTTCAGGCCCTCACCCCAGTCGGCTACTGGGTCGAGCCAATTCCTCCGCCCAGGGGCCTTGCAGCAGCGAGCCGCTCTGAACGCCTGGGTCCTGCCGTACACGGCAGTGTCCAGCCCCACCAGCCTCCTGCTCGGGTTGGCGGACGCCCACCGGGAGAGCCTACGCTGGAACTCCAGCCTGCCTTCAACGCTGCCCAGCCGGCGCCTGAGGAGGACGTGGAACGAGCTCTTGGCCGGGGTGCACGCCTGCGTGACTGAGAAGTCGCCCCGGTGGGGCCGAGATATACCGTACTCCTCACCCAAGAATTCACAGATCGCTTCCATTGCCCTGTCCAGAGCTTCGGCATGGCACCGTTCGAGGCGCCGACTGCTCGCGTCCCATTCCCGGATCTTCACGTCCACATCCCAATACGCCCATGAGTCCCCAGTGATGAGTTCGAAGAGGCTGCAAGATTCAGGCGTCGAGCTGCGCACCCTATCGATGAGGTCGGCTGCGGCAGCGAAGGAGGGGAGGGTTGTGCCTGCCATGGCGCTACCGTCGGTGGCCAGTTGCAGCACGCATGGGAACCCATAGCATTCCATCCGGTGGATGGCCCGTTGCCTCTGGCTTGTTCCGCGGTACCACCCAACCCCTGCCCAGTCCGGGCCATCATAGGGCGCCACGTGAAGCCTGTTAGTGCCCCCAGGTACCTTGGGAGGAGGCACCCATTCCGCGACCGGCTCATCATCCCGCGCTTCTCTGACGTTCCCCGCTGGGTCCCCGCCAGTGGCACCCAAAGGCTGGGGGAGGTTCCACGAGCGCCCGCCAGGGATCACCTCTGAGCTTGCGCCCGCCGGCACCGCCTCCAGGCAGGGCCTACTGCAGATCTTCTTGCAATGCCGCAAAGCTGCCTCCTCGCACGTTGACCCCGCCTCCCCCGCACCCGCACCTGGCATGGGCCCAATTGCGGTTGGTGTCACCTCCCATGGGCCCGCCCCTTCCTCCAATTCCCAGCCTGCTCGCGCCGCCACTTCCACGGATGGCACCGCTGCCGCCTCTGCCCGCGCCATCCGCGCCTTCCCGGATCGCGCCCTCGTTGCTGCCTCCGTGCATGCTCCCGCCGCCGCCCCCACGCCCGTGCCTGCCACGACCTCCGAGCCCACCCTCGCTGCCACCTCGGGGCCCACCCTCCACTCAACCCCTGGGCCTACCCTCGCCACCATCTCCACGCCACTTGCCTCCGCCGCCTTTGAGCCTCTCTTTAACACCACCGCGGAGTCTACTCACCCCGCCGCCCCTGAGCTCCGCATGGCTCCTGCTCTGCGACCGGACACCGCACCCGGCGCTGCAGCCGCCCTCACGCCTGTCCGCACAACCACCTCCCCCGAGTGCAACGCGACCGCCCCCCCCTAGCCTGTCGTGACGGTCACCTCTGAGCCTGGCCATGCCGCCCTCCCCTCGTGCCCCCCCTCCCAGCCGATCCCTGGCGGGCGCTCGGGGAACCTCCCCCAGCCTTTGGGTGTCACTGGCAGGGACCTAGCGGAGAACGCCAGGGAAGCGCAGGTTGATGGGCCGGCCGCGGAGTGGGTGCCTCCACCCAAGGTACCTGCCGTTGGTGCAGCAGTCCGCATATTATAGTACCAAGCAATCTTGTCATCGTCACGTGAGGCGGACAGCACATCCATATCCCCGTCGCCATCCACGTCCGCCGCATACACTGACCGTGCACCATCGGCCAGCGTGCTAATTACCTGCTGGCTGCCGAAGCCCCCGCTCCCATCGTTCGCATACCAAGCAATCTTGTCATCGTCACGTGAGGCGGACAGCACGTCGATATCCCCGTCGCCATCCACGTCCGCTGCACACACTGAATATGCACCATCGGCCAGTGTGCTGATGACCTGCTGGCTGCCGAAGCCCCCGCTCCCATCGTTCGCATACCATGCAATCGTTGCATCCTCGAACGAGGCGGAGAGCACGTCGATGTCCCCGTCGCCGTCCACATCCGCTGCATACACCGATATTGCACCATCGACCAGGGTGCTGATGACCTGCTGGCCGCCGAAGCCCCCGCTCCCATCGTTCGCATACCATGCAATCTTGTCATCATAATGTGAGGCGGACAGCACGTCGATGTCCCCGTCGCCATCCACGTCCGCCACATACACTGAATATGCACCATCGGCCAGCGTGCTGATGACCTGCTGGCTGCCGAAGCCCCCGCTCCCATCGTTTGCATACCATGCAATCTTGTCATCGTTACGTGAGGCGGACAGCACGTCTTTGTCCCCGTCGCCATCCACGTCCGCTGCATACACTGACAGTGCACCATCGGTCAGGGTGCTGATGACCTGTTGGCTGCCGAAGCCCTCGCTCCCATCGTTTGCATACCAAGCAATCTTGTCATCATGAAATGAGGCAGACAGCACGTCCATGTCCCCGTCACCATCCACGTCCGCCGCATGCACTGACGTTGCACCATCGGCACTGTAGCTGATGACCTGTTGGCTTCCGAAGTTCCCGTTTCCATCGTTTGCATACCATGCAATCTTGTCATCACTCCATGAGGCGGACAGCACGTCGATGTCCCCGTCCCCATCCACGTCCGCCGCATACACTGACGATGCATCATCGGCCAAGGTGCTGATAACTCGGATGGAAAACCCTGATGTCGGTGTTGGACTTCTAGTGGGTGAGCCTGTCGTCGGTGCAGCAGTCCGTGTATTATAGTACCATGCAATCTTGTCATCATTCTTTGAGGCGGACAGCACGTCCCTTGTCCCCGTCGCCATCCCGTCTGCCACATGCACTGACCGTGCACCATCGGCCAGCGTGCTGATGACCTGCTGGCTGCCGAAGCCCCCGCTCCCATCGTTCGCATACCAAGCAATCTTGTCATCAAGATATGAGGCGGACAGCACGTCCTTGTCCCCGTCGCCATCCACATCCGCCGCATGCACTGAGTATGCACCATCGGCCAGGGTGCTGATGACCTGCTGGCTTCCGAAGCCCCCGCTCCCATCGTTTGCATACCAAGCAATCTTGGCATCATCCATAGAGGCGGACAGAACGTCCATGTCCCCGTCGCCATCCATGTCTGCCGCATGCACTGATCGTGCACCATCGGCCAGGGTGCTGATGACCTGTTGGCTGCCGAAGCCCCCGCTCCCATCGTTCGCATACCAAGCAATCTTGTCATCACTGGCTGAGGCGGACAGCACGTCCTTGTCCCCGTCGCCATCCATGTCCGCCGCATGCACTGACACAGCACCATCGGCCAGGGTGCTGATGACCTGCTGGCTGCCGAAGCCCCCGCTCCCATCGTTTGCATACCAAGCGATCTTGTCATCACCTACTGAGGCGGACAGCACATCCTTGTCCCCGTCGCCATCCATGTCCGCCGCATGCACTGACACAGCACCATCGGCCAGGGTGCTGATCACCTGCTGGCTGCCGAAGCCCCCGCTCCCATCGTTCGCATACCAAGCAATCTTGTCATCACTCCATGAGGCGGACAGCACGTCGATGTCCCGTCGCCATCCACGTCCGCATACACTGAGAATGCACCATCGGCCAGGGTGCTGATGACCTGCTGGCTGCCGAAGCCCCCGCTCCCATCGTTTGCATACCAAGCAATCTTGTCATCGTCACGTGAGGCGGACAGCACGTCCATGTCCCCGTCGCCATCCACGTCCGCCGCATGCACTGACCATGCAGCATCGGCCAGGGTGCTGATGAATCGGACAGAAAACCCTGAAGTTGTTGTTGGACTTCCGGTGGGCGAGCCTGTCGTCGGTGCAGCAGTCCGCGTATTACGGTACCAACCAATCTTGTCATCCCAATCTGAGGTGGACAGCACGTCCATGGCACCGTCGCCGTCCACGTCCGCCGCATACACCCTCCGTGGGTGATCAGCTGATGTGCTGATGACCTGCTGGTCGCCGAAGCCCCCGCTCCCATCGTTTGCATACCAAGCAATTTTGTCATCCCAAGCGGAGGCGGACAGCACGTCCATATCCCCGTCACCGTCCATGTCCGCCGCATACACTGATCGTGCATTATCGGCCAGTGTGCTGATGACCAGCTGGCCACCGAAGCCCCCGCTCCCATCGTTTGCATACCATGCAATCGTGTCATCATGCTCTGAGGCGGACAGCACGTCCATGTCTCCGTCATCATCTATGTCCGCCGCAAATACTGATAGTGCACCATCGGCCAGCGTGCTGATCACCTGCTGGCTACCGAAGCCCCCGCTCCCATCGTTCGCATACCAAGCGATCTTGTCATCCACGAACGAGGCAGATAGTAAATCCATGTCTCCGTCGCCGTCCACGTCCGCCACAAACACCGATAATGGATTGTTCGCCACAGTGCTGATGACCAGCTGGCCACCGAAGCCCCCGCTCCCATCGTTTGCATACCATGCAATCTTGTCATCATGCTCTGAGGCGGACAGCACGTCCATGTCTCCATCATCATCTATGTCCGCCGCAAATACTGACTGTGCACCATCGGCCAGCGTGCTGATCACCTGCTGGCTGCCGAAGCCCCCGCTCCCATCGTTTGCATACCATGCGATCTTGTCATCCTCGAACGAGGCGGAGAGCACGTCCATGTCCCCGTCGCCGTCCACATCCGCTGCGTACACTGACCGTGCATACTTGGCGAGTGTGGTGATCACCAGTTGGCTGCCGAAGCCCCCGCTTCCATCGTTTGCATACCAAGCGATCTTGTCGTCAAAATTTGACGCAGACAGCACGTCCATGTCCCCGTCCCCGTCCAAGTCCGTCGCATACACTCCCTCTGCCCCATTGGCCAGGGTGCTGATGACCTGCTGGCTGCCGAAGCGCCCACTCCCATCATCCCCCAGCAGGCTGCGACCTCGGGCAGCAAACCCTGAAGTTGTTGTTGTTGGACCCTGCGCCGGTCCATCTGTCGTGCAGCTCTCCCCCAGGGCTGTCCCTGCATCCCAGTCTGAGCACGGACTGTTTGAACATTCTTGAAATTGGTTGTCTTTGCAAGACTCTGCACGCGCAGACAATTCTGCGTTGCAGTTTATGTTTGAGTTTCCCTCATTATCGTCGCAAGTAGCACAACAATAATCGTAATTGTTCGTGGGCCTGTAAACGTACGGATAAGCTGCCGTGCAAGCACCAGGCGCACTTGTAGGGGAGGCAGTTGGTGCAGCCGTCCGCGCATTGTAGTACCAAGCGATCTTGTCATCTGTAAACGAGGCGGACAGCACGTCGATGTCCCCGTCGCCATCCACGTCCGCTGCATACACTGAGCGTGCACCATCGGCCAGTGTGCTGATCACCTGCTGGCTGCCGAAGCCCCCGCTCCCATCGTTTGCATACCATGCGATCTTGTCATCATTCTTTGAGGCGGACAGCACGTCGATGTCCCCGTCGCCATCCACGTCTGCCGCATACACTGTAAATGCACCATTGGCCAGTGTGCTGATGACCTGCTGGCTGCCGAAGCCCCCGCTCCCGTCGTTCGCATACCATGCGATCTTGTCATCTAGAAACGAGGCGGAAAGCACGTCGATGTCCCCGTCGCCATCCACGTCCGCTGCGTACACTGATTGTGCACTATCGGCCAGTGTGCTGATCACCTGCTGGCTGCCGAAGCCCCCGCTCCCATCGTTTGCATACCATGCGATCTTGGCATCATTCTTTGAGGCGGACAGCACGTCGATGTCCCCATCGCCATCCACGTCCGCCGCATACACTGATACTGCACCATCGGCCTGTGTGCTGATGACCTGCTGGCTGCCACGCCGCAGTCTCACACTATCGCTCTAGCAGCCCATGGCAAGTCCACGCCGCAGTCTTACGCGTCTGCTCGGCAGCCCATGGCAAGTCCACGCGCAGTCTCACATGTTTGCTCCAGCAGCCCATGGCAAGTCCACGCCGCAGCTCACACATTCGCTCCAACAGCCCATGGCAAGTCCACGCCGCAGTCTGACACTTTCGTTCCAGCAGCCCATGGCAAGTCACGCGCAGGCTCACATTCGCTCAACAGCCCATGGCACGCCCGCAGTCTGACACTATCGCTCCAACAGCCCATGGCAAGTCCACGCCGCAGTCTCACATGTTTGCTCCCAGCCGCCATGGCAAGTCACGCGCAGGCTTACACTTCGTTCCAGCAGCCATGGCAAGTCGCCGCCACAGTCTCAACCGTTCGCTCCAGCAGCCCATGGCAAGTCCACGCCGCAGGCTCACACGTTTGCTCCAGCAGCCCATGGCAAGTCCACGCCGCAGTCTCATGCTAGCGCTCCAGCCGCCCATGGCAAGTCCACGCCGCAGGCTCACACTTTCGTTCCAGCAGCCCATGGCAAGTGATGCTCACAGTCACACTATCGCTCCGGCAGCCGCAGGCAAGTCACGCCGCAATCTCCGTTGCTCCAGCATCCCATGGCGAAGTCACGCGCAGTCTCCTGCGTTGCTCCAGCATCCCGTAGCCGTCTCCGCCGCGTCTCTCATGCTAGCGCTCAACCGCCCCATGGCAGGATCACGCCGCAGGCTCACGCACGTTCCAGCAGCCGGGCAGTGCCCGCCCACATTCTCACACTATCGCTCCAGCAGCCCCCACCGCAAGTCCCCCCGCATGACTCACTATAAACTCCAGCAGCCATAGCAAGTCACGCCGCAGTCTTACATGTTTGCTCCAGCAGCGCATGGCAAAGTCACGCCGCAGGCTCACACGTTCCAGCGGCCGCTGGCGAAGTCCGCGCAGTCTCAACCGTTAGCTCCAGCAGCCCATGGCAGATCCCGCGCGCGGTCTCCACGTTTGCTCCCGGCGGCCGCTGGCAAGTCCCGCGCCGCGGTCTTACACTATCGTTCCTGCGGCCATAGCAAATCACGCCGCAGTCTCTACCTTTCACTCCAGCAGCCCATGGCAAGTCGATGTCGCAGTCTCACACTTTACGCTCCAGCAGCCCATGGCAGAGTGATGCCACAGTCTCACACTTTCGCTCCAGCAGTCCATGGCAAGTCCACGCTGCAGTCTCACACTTTCGCTCCAGCAGCCCATGGCAAGTTTCCGCTGCAGTCTCACCCTTTCGCTCGGGCAACCCATGGCAAGTTTCCGCCGCATTCTCACACTTTTGCTTAGCTAACCCATGGCAAGTAAGTCCACGCCGTTACAGTCTCACAGTTTCGCTGCGGCCTCCCATGGCACGTCCACTCCACCGCAATTTGGCAGTAAACAACTAGCTAGCCTCCCCCACAATATTCCCATGCCCACACCCGCCTTTTCATCGGCTGCCATCGGTGCCTGCTTCCCAATGGTCATTCTTTGCGGCAATACGTAGCTTCCCTACATGTATGGGCGCAAAATCATACCTGTTGTGGGGGCGATTGTTGGTGCAGCCGTGGACGGTGCTGCCGTAGTCGGAGCAACTGACAAGTGCATAACACCCCCACTCACCACCTCACTCGTGCCAGACCAAATCAACTGATTCAACCAGTAAGAGGCGACGATGGATGGAGTGTAGTCATATCAACATGGTCACCACAGTGGAACCGGTATCACTAGCGGGCTTGCACCTCGCTCGTCCTCTGCGCTCCGCCCGCACGCGCCTGTCTGAGAGAGAAGGCCCTATGGACACGGCACCGCGTGTTTCCCTCATGCACCCTCATGCATGCCAGGTGATGATGATGGCATGGTCGGGGCCTCACTTGTCGGGGATGCGGTTGGCGCAGCCGTCCGCGAGTTGTAGTACCACGCGATCTTGTCATCACTACCTGAGGCGGACAGCACGTCCATGTCCCCGTCGCCATCCACGTCCGCCGCATACACTGACTTTGCACCATCGGCCAGGGTGCTGATGACCTGCTGGCTGCCGAAGCCCCCGCTCCCATCATTCGCATACCAAGCGATCTTGTCATCATACATTGAGGCGGACAGCACGTCCTTGTCCCCGTCGCCATCCACATCCGCCGCATACCACACTGGCTTACATTCAGTGAGTGTGTTGATGATGACCATGCTGGCTGCGGCCAGCTCCATGTTCAGCACGTCCTGCAGCGTCCACGCCGTCTCATAGGCTGGCGGGCCGTCATGTCCCATCGCCATCCACGTCACGCCTTACCCAAATAAATGGCCAGTATTGCGCTTTGTTGACCTCGGCGCACCACAACCCCCGCTCCATCGTTGCATACCATGATCTTGACGTCACTCAGGCTGGCCGGACCTTGCGCAATCTCGATGTCCATCCATGTCCCGTCAGCTGCATACACTGATTATGCACCATCCCTGACCTGTGTTCACGATAGTACTGTCACCCGGCTTCATCCCATCAATTAGCATACCAAGCCAAATCTTATTAAGAATCAAACTAGAGCGGACCAACGCGTCGATGTCCCCAGTCAGCGTCCTTCTGATGCTCCCTATCAAAGCCTGTGCTGATACAATGCTATTTGCAAGCCCTCCATCATTCGCCAGCGATCATCGCCATTAACTGACGGACCAGCACGTCCGATGTCCCCGTCGCCATCACGTCCGCCCATACCACTGTACTGCATCGTTGTGGTGCACGATGCAATATTACCTTTGCTGCTGAAGCCCAGCTCCCATCGTGCATACCAACGTCTTGCTCTCATTATTGAGGTGGGTAGCACGTCTGATATCCCAATCAGCCATCCCGTCCTTTGTGCATCTTGCACTCCCAAGAAAATGCCATGTTAGTGTGCTGATAACTGCTGAGGCCCCCAGAAGATGTGTCAGTTCTCTGTTGATTCGCCTGATCTGGAAGCCATAGTCCACCCCAACTAACAACCCAGACCCAGCGTCAGTTTTAGAAATTATACACAGCCAGGAGGAGGGTTGGACAAGACCCCCGAAGATGTACTCGAAGGCATTCGGCTACACGCTACTCCAGTTCCACCCACAGCCGAGGGAGCCGGTGCGCAGGAGCAAGGGTGGTAATCGATTAGTAGAGGCACTATGATTAATCAGCTTAATAGTGTACGCACCAATCAAATAGGTTTCAATTTCAAACAAATAATTCTAATTAATCACACTAACTACTTATGCACTTTGGAATTGCACCATTGTTAAGGGGGAAATAATTAGATAATCAAATTGATTGTGAAATTAAACTAATCAAATCGATTTCCAAACCGGTCACGAAAATGAAACTAATTTCCAGCCTTGCGCAGAAGCCGGCGAAGATCGCTGAGAGAGGAGGGGGAGGAGAGGTGGCTAAAGCTAGAGGTT
>LGRX02013805.1:0-12359 GCA_001247695.2 Cymbomonas tetramitiformis
TGCTCCTCCCCCGCGGCTTCAGCCGCCTGCACCTGGAGGCGGGCCATGCCCTTCACTGCTCTGGAGATCGCCCGGCCCCTGGCAGGCCCGGGGAACCCCATGTCCTCGTGGTAGTTGTTGATGGCGGATAGGTAGGGCTGCATGTTGGCCGCCTGCACCGTGCCCTTGTCCAGCATGTGAGCAATGTACAGCCTCACCGTGGCCCCCGTTGCCGGAAGCCACTGTCTGCCCTCCGCCTCACAGAACGCCATGAAGGCCCGAGCCTTCGGCCGGTAGTTGCCCACCGTCTTGCCGCCCAATGCTGCCCCCTGCATCTGCACTGCCAGCTCAGTGAGGGAGCTGTCCCCCAACTCTCCTCTCCAGCGCTCCTGAAGCGCCGCATCCCAGCCAGTCACCTCCTGCACCGCTGCCGGGAGCACCTCATACCTCTCCTTGCTCATGTCCAGGTCCTCCTTGTCACCATCCTCGTAGGCAATGTGGGTTAGGCCGTCCGACCCCGTGTCACCCACGGTGCCGGTGTACCAGGCATCATCCTGGGGCCAGTACACCTTCACCATGAGGCCACTCGCCAGCCCCGCCTGTGGCGCCTGCCCGGCTGCCCGCCTCCCATCCTGCAGGTAATGGCTCACCGGGAGGCGGAGATGCGGAACATGATGCCGTCCCAGCTTGAGGCCCCGAGCAGCTCGGACCCTCCCAGCCGGCTGGGAGTAAAGAGGTCCCTGCCCCAGGGCAAGATCACCACCTCGTCGGCCATGGCCTCCAGCTGCTGGAACCACATCTGCCCCGGCCAGTAGGGCGCCACCACCGTGGCGGCGCACTTCTCCTCCCGCAGCTTGTGCGCCACCTCGTCGAGGAGGGACCACGGGGGGTTGACCCAATTGACCTCTCCTAGCCAGGAAAAGGCCAAAGAGTCCACGCCCTCGCACCCCGGGTCGTGCCACTGTGCGTAGTAGCGCGGCAGCTGGGCGGAGAGCTCCGAGGACAAGCGGTCCACGGTGTGCTGGTGCCATTCCCGCTCCGCCCACTGAAACCACCTGCGGTTCAGCCGCCAGTCGTCCAGGTCCCGGTCCCGAGACAAGCGGTCGGCCCACTCGTTTGCCTCGCTTCTGATGTACCTCGCCTGGAGCTCGATGTCGTTTAAGTCCAGCAGGATCCACAGGCGCCGCATCCGCCGCATCAGCTCCGGGTTGCGCGACGTGAAGTGCGAGAGCATAGCCACCACCGCCTGGTTGTCGCAGTAGAGGCGCGCCACCTTGCCGGTGAGCTCTCTCAGGAAGGATTGCACCGTCTTGTACACGGCCTCCAACTCCAGGTGCGTGATGTGTAGATGCCGTAGCTCGTCGGACCAGAATCCTCTTGCCGCGTGCTTGAGGTTCAGCACCCCGCCCCATGCGAACAGAGACGCGTCGGTGTGCACCTTCGCTCTCGTGGGGCTGCGCCAGATCTTGCGACCGTTCCACCGGCTCTGAGCCGGCAGCCTGAGCCACCACTCGATGTCGCTCCACGCCTGCCGTGTGAGCTTCACCTTCGCGCCCCATCCCCGCCTCGTGGAGAGCACGAAGTGGAGCTCCCTGAGATACAATCTCGCCGGAGGGACTGCCAGATACACAGACTAGCAGAGCCCCGTGAACGCTGCCAGCTTCCGAGCTGGGAGCCACCTCCGCTGTCGCGACGCCTCGCTGAGAAGCGCCTTGGACTGCAGGTGAATCTTCTGCACCCTCGCCGGTGTCACGCGGAACTGTCCCGCCTTGAGGTCCACCTCGAGCCCGAGGTGCTCCACCAGCTGCGTCGGCTCCCATTGCCCCTTTTTCTCGTTGCGCGACAATCCGAGTGTCATCCAAGACCCGAGATGTCAGCTCGCGCCCTGAGCGCCTCGATCCTGCTGCTTAGCAGCAACAGGAAGTCGTCCATGTAAGGGAGCACCCGCGCCCCCTGCTGATGCTCCTCGCGGCCGCATCCTCCAGCTCGTCTGCGAACTGCCCAACGTCGTCGCACCTTGCTTCCGCTTTGCAGCTTCCGCACCTCCCGCCGATCCTCCGCGGATCTCGGAGAACGAAGGCACTCCACGAGTACCTTCATGACCTTGACGAAGATTCGTGGCGAGTCGTTCCAGCCGAAGGGAAGGGCGCCGCACTGGAATAACTCCCCCCGCACGTCGAACTGCATGTACTCCTGGAAGGCGGGGTCGATCCCCACGACATGGTACCCGTCCCGGAGGTCGAAGCTGATGCACCAGTCGTTCGGCTTGGCGAGCCGACGCAACTTCTTGAGGGTCTCCATCTTGCACCGCGACTTCACGCAATGCGCGTTCAGCCAGCGGAAGTCCATCACAAGACGCCACTTGTTCGTCCCCGGCTTTGACACCAGGAACACTCGGGATACGTGTCGTCGCCTTCTCGCTCGCACCCATGCGCCCGTTTTGAGACACCTCTCCGTCTCTGCGGCCATCCACTCCAGCTGCGGAGGGGTGGCGTCGGCCAGAGACACTCCGTGATCGAAAGGCTTGGGCGCCTTGTCGACCCAACGCATCTTGGCCCCTTTGCTGATCCACTCCATCACCTCGGAGTTCGCGCCAGCTGCGCGCCATGCCCCCCTTCGACTCCGCACCCTTTCCTGTAGGGTGGGCTCTTTCCGTTGGACGCCCCGAGGGGCGGAAGGCGTCCAACCTTTCCGTGATCGGAAAGTTAGGTCTGGGCTTGGGCGCCTCGCCCAAGCCCTGACCCTTTACCTCCCTTGCCGCTGCCGCGGCCACCTTCACCTTTTCCAGCGCCTTTGCCCTTGCCTGCTTGACGGTCACGAAAAGTCGAAACTTTGGCGCTGGCCTTGGCGTGCGTGTTCATCACTGCCTTCGCCTTCGTGGTGTCGAATTCCTTCAACCACTTCGTGAGCACTGAGTCGCTCACCAACCCGTCGCTGCCTGCGTACACCTTCTCCTCGATGAAGGCCAACTTCGCCCGCAACGCCTCAGCTCCGCCGTGCGACGTTGCATCAGACTCCATGCTCGCTCTGAGCTGCAACATGGTGTAACGGTTGTTCAAGAGCGAAAAAACGCCCTTAAACGTGTTGTGCGCTGCGAAAACGCGCTCACTCAATTCCTCCACCGTTGGGGGATCCTTTTCATCTTGACACCAGTCCAGGGTCACCTCGGAAAACGCAATCGCATCGTGCATGTACGACAGCGCAGGGGCAAGCACCAACTGCTCGTAACGCATGGACGAGTTGGTGCGTTTGGAGAGGGCGTCGTAGGTCTTGTCGTTGTACAGGTCGTACATTTGCGGCATGTCCGTCTCCAATGTTGCAGGTCTCGCAGGGAACGGATTCCCTTCAACGTGTGGAACATACGGGAGCTTTTTTAATGCCTCCAACTCCGCGTCTCCGCTCTGAGCGGAACCACTAGCCTGCGAAGCGGCTTTCGCTGCCGCCTCCTCCGCGACTTCAACTCTCGCTGCGAGAGTCTCCATCTGCTTCATCATGAGCTTCATCATTTCGCCCTGTTGCTCCAACTGGACTTCCATCCCGGACTTCGCAGCCGGTTGTCCAGCCGCGCCAGCATTGTTCTCCGACGCGCCTTGCTCACCTTCTTGATCGCCCATTGTAGTAAGTCGTCAAGGGTTTAAACTTCCACAGTAACGTTAAAATGTGGGGTAATTTTTTTTTTGCAGTGTGTCGCACTAAGAATTTCCCCGCGAGGAAAAATTTCTTGTGAAGTTCTTTTGCGAAGGCAAAAGAACAGAGCTGCGGATTCCCACGGGCGGGACTCCTAAATACTGTCGTGTGTAAAGCCTTTAGATCTAACTCAGCTGCTGATTTTGATCTAACGGCTCAGGAAACTCTGATCGATCTACCGGCACAGAAACCTCTAAAACTCCGCAGGCTCCAATTTAACCAAAATTCATTACACTATACATTCTTGCAATCATGTACGGTGTAACTGCAATCCTGCCTCTCGACTTCCACTGAAAAGCCTGGCTCCCCGGCTCAGCCGGCACTCTCTCAAAGCAGTTCACTGCTGCCTTTCTAGGGCACAACGAGCCACCAATTGCCTTCATGGCTACCACATGAGACCTCTCATGGAACTGAATCACCCTGGAGAACACCAGTCTCACCCAATGCCACCCACATTGTGTCTCCATTCATCTCAAAGTCTCTCCTCCGGAGGACCCTCCTAACATTAAAGGCATTCATTTTGCCCACACACGCTTTGTCTTTCTAAGCGAGCACAACAAGGCAGTCAGCGTGGCCGCCCACAAGGTGACCATGTTACAATCACTGACATCCACCGCAACATACATTTTAGCTAGCATAGACAGTGTAATGGCTTCCGCACCACATCATTACCCGGCAGTCTCTTCAGACCTCTCAGAGTCTGTGCTAATCTGTAGCGGTGGCTAACCGGCACTCAGCTCTCCGAGCATTCTAGGTATAGCCTTCTCATAATAGCCGTGTAGGCTTACATTGTTGCAACCTTGCAAGTCTTCGACTGGAAGACATAAAACCTTGCTAGGTCATCATCTGACACCGGAACTACCGGTCCTTCTCCGAAGGTTAGCATAAATCTGACAAAGGCTCTCCGGCCCTTCAGCCACAACACACCATGCGTCATGGGCACAACCTTGCCTCTCAACTTCCATAGAAAAGCCGGGATCTCCGGCTCCGCTCTCCGGCTCCGCCGGTACTCTCCGGCTCAGCCAGTACTTTCCAAAACCAGTCCCGCACTAATTTCTTGGGGCACAACAAGCCACCGGTTGCCTTCATGGCTACCACATGAGTCCTCTCATGGAACTGCCTAACCTTGGAGAACACCAGTCTCACCTAGACTGTCTCCTTTCTTACAACCAAATCTTTCCTGCTTACCACCCTGCTTACATTGAAGGAATCAACCTTGCTCACACGAACATTGTTGTTGCTTTCAGTATGTTGGTAGATGCACAGCACGGTGAAGCTAGAGTTTTTTTTTTGTTGCTTTCAGTATGCTGGTGGATGCACAGCACGGTGAAGTTGGAGTTTTTTTTTGTTGCTTTCGGTAAAAATTTGGTAGATGCACGGCACGGGGGGTGGGTTTTTGTTGCTTTCGGTATCTTTGGTGGATGCCCACGGGAAGCTAGAGTTTTTTGTTGCTTTCGATATCTTGGTAGATGCACAGCACGGTGAAGCTAGAGTTTTTTTTTGTTGCTTTCAGTATGCTGGTGGATGCACAGCACGGGGAAGCTAGAGTTTTTTTTTGTTGCTTTCAGTACAGTAATCACTCACCTTTAAGAAAACAGGAAATTAACGCCAGCGTATTTTTACATAGAGTTATTAAATATGGGGGCGATGTATTAAATATGACGGAGTTTTGAAAAACGCTGGCTGTTTCCTTAACGTCGAGTTTCCTTAACGGTGAGTGATTACTGTATGCTGGTAGATGCACAGCACGGTGAAGCTAGAGTTTTTTTTTGTTGCTTTCAGTATGCTGGTGGATGCACAGCACGGGGAAGCTAGAGTTTTTTTTTGTTGCTTTCAGTAAGGTGGTAGATGCACGGCACGGTGGAGCTAGAGTTTTTTGTTGCTTTCGTGGTGGTGGATGCACGGCACGGTGAAGGCTGGGTTTTTGTTGCTTTGTTGGCGGTAGATGCACGAGCACGGTGGGTGGGTTTTTGTTGCTCGGTATCTTGGTAGATGCACAGCACGGTGAAGCTAGAGTTTTTTTTTGTTGCTTTCAGTATGCTGGTGGATGCACAACACGGTGAAGCTAGAGTTTTTTTTTGTTGCTTTCAGTAAGCTGGTAGATGCACAGCACAGGCATGCAAGCTAGAGCAAGCAAATATACGTCGCAAATATTTATCTAACATATTTCAAAGGTTCACTTCCTAAAAAGACACAGGTTGCTTGCCTTGGTGGCTACGCATGGACTGAGCCACTCGCCGTAACGCCTGAAAACCCAAAACCCGGAGCGTTACTTGCATGTTAAATACAACCTTACAACACCAACATACGAAATAAACGTTTGCGCATCAAGCAAGTACAGAGATACAACGAATATCGTCCAATCTAAACAATATCACGAGTATGACTTGCGACATAAGCGCCTCACACAGCTTGCAGATGTACAAAGGCACGCGTCTCACCTTTTGGTTCACGCATGCACGTCTTCCTCGGTGAGGGTGTCGAAGTCCGGACCGTAGTAAAGCAACAGCTCAACCGGTTCATCCTTGACCACCACTTCCTTGCAAAATTCGACGATAAGCAAGTCCAAGCACTGCAACGGGTCCCACGTACGCAAGCGCACGTTTGCACTCGCTTGCACGGGAGTATGGTTGATGAAACGTGTCTGCAACAAAAAAAAACTCAACACTCCTTGTCGACCGAAGCAATCAAAAAAAGTAGAGTGTTGACGTTTGCGCATCAACCCACCAGGTTTCCAGTATCCACGGAGTCGATGTACACGCCTTTGCGAACCTCGGCCTGGTAGCCGGACGTGATGGACACCTTCTTCCTCGCCGGGCCCATGTACAACCCCAGTACGTCGCCACTCTTCTGCACCGTTTGCTTTCCGGGGACAGGCACGGCTGCGAGCCCTAAACCCTCTATCGGATCTTTGGTGATTCCGCACGGGACGGTCAACGCGCCTCTCAAACTCAGTAAAGGCATACTGCCAACGGTGAAAAAACGGTTTTGCTTCTCGTTCAGCGCATGGAGTCCGCGACTTCGGATAAACTCGTACAAGCTCTGCTCACGAGACCGCTTCTTGGTCGTGGAGTGCAATATGCTCAAATCGTTATTATCGAAGTCCGCTTTGTGCCAGTAGAGGAAACGGTTGAGCGGATGCACGCACGGAAGTGGCACGCCGTCCCTTAGGCGGAAGTGGGCGGCGTGCCACTTCCTGCGTGCATCGCTCAGCCTGCGGCACAGCGACGACTAATAGGCAGCATGTACACTCCGCGACCAGCTAAACGGCGGCTGTCGCTATCGAAGTAGGAACCTGGCGAGCAGCAAGCATTTTCGTTGGCGACTATGCCTTTCTTGGCCCGAGCGTTGTTTGGAGGCTCACTGGAAATCGCCGAGATCGATAGTACGATGTCCCGGTAATATTTTCAAATGGGCGTGCTGAAGTTGTGCAGCGAAGAAGAAGGTGTCCGCTCGCGTCGACTGCGGCGGCGTTGCAAGCGTACGCCGGCTCGTGTCTTGAGCACGGTGGTGATAAGCAGCGTCAGCATACTTTTGATTATGATGGCAGAGTGTTGAGTTTTTACATTGCCGAACGCTCATCAATACTCCGTACTGGCGGGTGCAAGCGTAAACTGCCGTGGGACCGTGCGTGCTGGCCCATCGTCAGTGATGATGATCGAATGACATTTGAGCTGACCAACACTACGGTCACGCCTCACCAGGAAAACGTCATCTTGACAAGAAGAGCATACTGCTATTATCTGCTTTATTAATAACGGCGCTCTTATCGCGGTCTGCTCCGTGACTATTGTTTAGACGGGCGACCTTCATCTGTACTTGCTGACCTCTTCAGCATTCGTATGTTATTGTTGCCTGAAATTGCTATTTAACAGCCTGCAATAACGCTTCCGGTTTGGGTTTTGGCGTGCAACAGATGGCTTCATTTCATCGCACCACCAGGCAGCAGCTGTAACTGAAGTGAACGCGAAATATGTTAGATAAATATTTCGCGGCGTCTTTGCTTTAACACGCTACGCTACGTGGCATTGCGTCCGACTGCTGGCAGCGAAAAGCTTAGAAGCAAGCGCCGCCAAGCTTCAGTCGCTTTGGCGCACGAAAGTCACGCTGCGGTCACTGGAATCTGGTCTAACAATTTTTTTTTTTTCTAGCATAAACACGACAATAGCCAACTTTTCTTTTCTTCAAGCTGCCACCCAGCAATCTCCTCCGACCCCTTTGAGTCTGAGCTACTCAGTAGCGGTGGCTAAATGGCACCCAAATCCCTGAGCATTCAAGGTGCAACCTTCAAACTCCGGTTGTATAAGCCTTCGAAGTCGATACTTCACATGTCTTGGACTGGAAACATAAAACATAACTGCAACATCATGTGGCACCAGAACCACGGGCCATTCTCCAAAGGTTACTTCCCACTCAAGAAGTGAGTCAAAATCTCCACCCACAAAAAGAAAGGGGGGTTATACCGTCCACATTCAACCCCCCCTACCGCTTACTCAGGCAGGAATCCTCCTTAGACCACCAACGAAAGGACCTGGATGTTGCACCCACCTCGTCACAACCCCTACTCAGGGCGTTAGTCAAACCATAAGCCTTTGAAGAAAACCCGCTTCGTCACAATCCTCGAGTCGTGCTTCAGTGTCAGAAGCAAAATCTCCAGTAGCAACGGAACAAAAGTTACCTTCCCCCACGGGTTCCCAGTCATAAGCCTGGCGGCCTCCAAGTCACTCCACATCACAATCTTGCAACCTCCTAGCAGTCAGCCCACTTCTTCCGGGCTAGGAAGAAAACCATCAGCTCCAGAAAGTTGAACAGACTGGCGGCTTCCTCCCTCAAAGGGCTGTACCGCAGCACCTTAAACATGCTCCCACTTCACAGCGAGCCATCCTCCGCCGAAGAAACCACCATTCCCCCGTCAACAGCCTCTTCCCCTGCAACATCCTCTGCAGGGAAATCTCTGACCACAGGCCTCTTGTTCAAAACCACTGCCTGATCATTGCTCTTCTCGTGCTCCTGGCTCTCCCGAGGAAGTCATACCAAGTCCTTAGAGACAACTTTGCCTCAACGCCCAGGCACTCGACAAGCTCAATCAACATCTCGAACCCCTGCTGACACGCCTCTTCAGAGTCCGCCACCAGCAGAGTTTCATCAAGGTATACAACCACACCGGGAACCCTCTACTCTGGAGCATCCCGGAATTCAGCACAATAACATCGGAGACCAACCCCCCGGGCAGCCTTAGCCCAAAAAAGGAAAATCTCGTGTCCATCCTCACAAAATCTTGAAATTCACTAGTCAGCAGCAAAAGTGACAACCCGGTAAGCACTCTTCCGGTCAATCCTAGCCATAAAACAATATGACTGTCCCAGTGCAAACTCCGCTCCCACAAAGGCAACCTTCTTACTTTCAAACTCACAATTGTCATTCACAAAAGAAACTCCACAGGCTTAGTCAAATCGTGCACCATCCTGTTTTTCACTTTTCACTCGACAACTCTAAAACCAGTCCCAGAGCAGATATGCCGGGCACACTTCCTGCATCTATTTCCTGGCAGTTTCAACGTCCACACTTATGTGCTTCCCAGGAGTACGTCCTCCCGGAACCTCGCTTCCTGTAGGATCAATTCTCCAGAAACAAACTCTTCTTTCCTTCATCATCACAGGCTCCACTGCCCAACCACTCAAACGCACTCACAACTCATTGGACCCTGCAATTTGTTCTCACTGCTACCTCAATTTTCTTTCACCACGGCTCCACGCGCAAGTACCTGACCAAAAATTACAGCACAACACCACGCTGTTGCCGTCGCAACGGCCCCACCATCCAACACGTACCTCCAAGACGTCGCAACCGCCGATAACTCGCCTTCGCGTCGCCTCCACACGTACTGCTCAAACCTTAATTCGAAAGCAAAGGTGCAGACTTGCGCAAACAAAAGCGCAAAACGCTAATCATAACCGCCGCGAAACAACGTGTTCGTTTCTTGCCCCATCCCCTTAGCAAGGACTCGCGCGCACTCGCTGCACCGCGGTTCTGACTCCCAGCTCAAATTTCCACACGTCCCACGCCGGTTCAACGAACGTGAAACTTACCCCAATAAACGCGCTCTAGCGTTTCGCCTTCTTCCTTGTTTTCCCTACATCATCCTTCCCGAAGGACCCCTCTAAGAAATCTGTCTTTACGTTTTCCGCATATCTCTGTCGCCAGCGTGCGTGCTTCTCCATTCCCGCGCGAACGCCTCCGAAGCCTGCGGCACTTTGCGCAAACTCGGAAAAAAACAAAAGAAATTGAACAAGTCATCTAACACCTCCATGACAGCCGGGCCAATAGAAAAAACGGCCCTCAGTGAGCGACACACACAGACTGCGCCCGGATCCGGTGCCAGTGCCAGTCAAAAAATTTCAAGCCATTGCGTACGTTCGCCGCAACGCGTGCGTCCCCGAATCTAACAATAGTCAACTCAAACACTCGCGCAAACAAAATCGCAAACCAAACGAATAACCCTTCTCAAACCTGCGTGTTCGTAACTCGCGGCACGGCGGTACGCCCGTCCCCGCTTCGACTCGCAGCGCATTCCTTTCAGACTCTTACGTCCGACCATCCGTCGACGGATTCTGCGAGAACTTCGAAACAAAAACTTTTTGAATTGGTAGACTCGGAGCCCGAAGTTCTCGCAGAATGAAGTGAAGTGAACTGTCGCAGCTTATTTCAAAAGCTCCGAGAGTCTCTTCATCTTCACGGGCTCCGCCCAGGCGACCTTGCATAGTGCACATCTGTGTTGCATGCTCCGCATGAACACAGATCTCGCTCAACCAATTTGAAAGCACATGTGTTCCGGCTCTGCCCGAACACCGATCTGACCCGACTGTCACGGTTCCCCCGTGACACCGTAGCCAATCAAACAACAGAGAAGTCGACCTCGCGGATTCCTCGCGGCTCTGCCTTGAGAAATCCTCGGGAAAAAATCCGCAAAAAATTCACATGTCCTCGTTGAGCCTCGGGCTCATTTTTTGCAAGCAGAAATTTCTCCCCCGTACTTCCAAAATAATTTAGAAATAAATTTCTCAATTATTTACACGCACCCCCACATCTTCGAGCAGGTGAGCGCGCAACGCCGCATCTTCGAGCAGGTGAGCGCGCACCCCCACATCTTCGAGCAGGTGAGCGCGCAGCGCCGCATCTTCGAGCAGGTGAGCGCGCAGCGCCGCATCTTCGAGCGGGTGAGCGCGCAGCGCCGCTTCTTCGAGCAGGTGAGTGCGCAGCGCCGCATCTTCGAGCAGGTGAGCGCGCAGCGCCGCATCTTCGAGCGGGTGAGCGCACACCCCCACATCTTCGAGCAGGTGCGCGCGCACCCCCACATCTTCGAGCAGGTGAGCGCGCAGCGCCGCATCTTCGAGCAGGTGAGCGCGCAGCGCCGCATCTTCGAGCAGGTGAGCGCGCAGCGCCGCATCTTCGAGCAGGTGAGCGCGCACCCCTACATCTTCGAGCAAGTGAGCCCGCAGCTCCGCATCTTCGAGCAGGTGAGCGCGCAGCGCCGCATCTTCGAGCAGGTGAGCGCGCAGCGCCGCGTCTTCGAGCAGGTGAGCGCGCAGCGCCGCAGCTTCGAGCAGGTGAGCGCGCACCCCCACATCTTCGAGCAAGTGAGCCCGCAGCGCCGCATCTTCGAGCAGGTGAGCGCGCAGCGCCGCATCTTCGAGCAGGTGAGCGCGCAGCGCCGCGTCTTCGAGCAGGCGAGCACGCAGCGCCGCATCTTCGAGCAGGCGAGCACGCAGCGCCGCATCTTCGAGCAGGTGAGCGCGCAGCGCCGCATCTTCGAGCAGGTGAGCGCCCAGCGCCGCATCTTCGAGCAGGTGAGCGCGCAGCGCCGCATCTTCGAGCAGGTGAGCGCGCACCCCCACATCTTCGAGCAGGTGAGCGCGCAGCGCCGCATCTTCGAGCAGGCGAGCGCGCAGCGCCGCATCTTCGAGCAGGCGAGCGCGCAGCGCCGCATCTTCGCGCAGGCGATCACGCAGCGCCGCATCTTCGAGCAGGCGAGCACGCAGCGCCGCATCTTCGAGCAGGCGAGCACGCAGCGCCACATCTTCGAGCAGGTGAGCGCGCAGCGCCACATCTTCGAGCAGGCGAGCACGCGGTGTCTTGTTGCTGGTCTCACGCCTCGCAGCATCTCGACAAGAGAACGGACGGTTTCTTGGCCCATAGTTGTTTGGGGATGTGCCCACCAAGCAGAGAAGTGTATGGTTTGCAGATCCCGGAGCTGCTGCAGGACTTCGACGTGCCTGAGTACGCCCAGGCACGCCCCAGCCTCCGCAGATTTGCCCTCCCCCCTGCTACCCGCGTTCTCTGATACCCCTCTACGTCGTCGCTCTTGCAGCCATTTTTCCCGGCGGCACAGGCACAATTTGTCCTGGCACAAGTTCAAGCACTTCGTTTTTGTCACGGACTCGAGGTGCGTCTTTGTCGGCCTCGAGGCGCGTCTTAGTCTGTATCGGCCTCGAGGTGCGTCTTTGTCGGCCTCGAGGTGCGTCTTTATCTTTGTTGGCCTCGAGGCGCGTCTTTGTCGGCCTCGAGGTGCGTCTTTTTTGGCCTCGAGGCGCATCTTTATCTTTATCGGCCTCGAGGCGCGTCTTTGTCGGCCTCGAGGTGCGTCTTTGTCTTTATCGGCCTCGAGGCGCGTCTTTGTCGGCCTCGAGGCGCGT